>SMLS01060844.1:0-41196 GCA_004785975.1 Popillia japonica
CATGCTTGATAGATGAAATTAAAAAGCGGATCAATTTAATGCAGTATAACAATTCAAATGACATTACTAAAAATGTACATTGTCACTATGTAACCATAGCATACATAAATAAAAAATAACGCTATAAATCTTTGGATAATTCCGTATATATAATTTCGTATAGTATCTCGCTAAAATTCCCCTGTTGTAGTGATTTTCTGAATTAAAAACAAACATAATTTCGCAGGTTTCAATCTGTTTAGTTTTCGATAGCGCAACCTGTACCTATATTTTATGATTTGAAAATGGCTTTTAATATATCTTTAATATTTTGATTTATCTAAACGTAATCAAGTCTTCTAGTTAGCTAACTTACAATTACTAGCTGGTATAAGAAGGAATCGGAGCTTCAATATAAGGCATATATTAGTTACCTAACATCTATTTTACTGTTTAAAACTTAACATTTTGTTAAATAAAGCACATTAGATTGGTTGGTTAAAGTTTTATTATTGTAGCAAAAACAATATAGCGTCTAATTTTTATAATATTATTATAAAAATTTAGAATTATTTATGTAATATTATCAATACTACATACTTATGAAGTTATTAATATAATTATAACATTCACTAAACTAATGAATTATAGAAGAACGATAATTGTTTTTAAATTAAAAGTTTAAACTTTGATTCCAAACTTTCCGCGTACATATTCTGGTATTGTTTTCATTTGTCAATTTTCATTTTGCAATAAAGGTGTTTCTGATAATCGATAGTCATGCAGTGGTAACTGTGATATTTGACACTTTTGTACATTATTCATTGTCATTAGTATGTAAGTCATGTACATAGTAAATATTAATACTATCAGTAAGGTAACGAATACACTGGATAACAGGACAGTAACAAAATGAGAACGATTTTGACTGGAACAATCTTTTGACATCCATTTTTGACTGTTATTTGCAAGTCTCATTGAGAAGTTATTGATGGTCTCATCCAACTCATTTTCATCTAAATGTACTCCATCAGCGTATGTTTCAAATCTTTCAAAAGTGGTATCGTACTCTTGCATATTGGTGGAATTTGGCATATAGAAATGTGCCAAGTTGCTTGTGGTAAAGTTAGCAAAAAACATTTCAACTAATTCCTTGAATATTATTTTCACCTGATGAATTGTTTCTGTTGAGTAGTTTTGATACTGTTCGCTTAACATATTTGAAATTATATCCTGCATATCTTCTGCCGTAGTGCAATTGCTGGATACATAATCATTGTCTCGAATTTCACTACAACCTATACCTAGTATATTTGTAGACGTGGAATTGTAACCTTGAATTACTACCCCTTCTTTAATTTTTTCTAGCATAGATGACAAACTGTCGCAATTCCAAGGGTTGTTATTTAAATTTATCGCTTGTAATTTCCAGAATCTATCGTATTCCAAACGTCTTAAATAGTTATTATTTATGTATAGATTCTCTACGTACTTTAGGCTGTGGAAATTAGCTTTTGGGAGGTTTCCTAGATTATTGTGACTAAGATCTAATGTTACCAAGTGCTCCAATCCTGTAAAAGCACCCACAGGTAGTACATTTAAATTCGTTTTCGATACATTTAGACTTTCTAAAAATTTATTATTGCGAAATAAGCCAATGGGAAATCTTCCATTTTTAAAATAATAAAGATCATTTGAAGCAAGGTTTAGAGACACCAATGTTGACAACTCAGAGAATGCATTACTGTCCATTTGTTTAATAAAATTGTCTTGCAAATTTAATATTCTTAATGAGATATTTGCAAATATATTACAAGATATTTCAGTAATTTTATTATTATTTAAGTACAAAACTTTTAATTCTTGAAAATTTCTGAACGACGTTAAAGTAGATATTTCATTATAAGCTAGATCTAAGACCACCAAAGTCTCACATACGTTATCGAGTTCTCTAGTGTTGCTAATGTTATTGTGACTTATATATAAACGTGTCAAATTTGTTAATCCCAAAAATGCATCTTCTTCTATTGTGTCCAGTTTATTACTCGTTAAATTTAGCGTCTTCAATAATGAGAGAGAATTGAAAACGTCTATTGGTATTTTTTTAAGTGCGTGATTAGTCAGCCGTAGTTCTTCTAAATGATTTAATCTTCCGAAAGCTCCAGACTGCAGCTCCTTTATGAGGCCGTAAGTAATATCCAATGTTACTAAATTGAAATACTCACTAAAAGCTAGTGGAGGAATTTGGAGACTTGTGGTCCAATTGAATGTAATTGATTTAACATGAGAAGATAACTCTGATGTGTAAGCTGAAGTGATGCCAGTTCCATTGCAAGATATCGAATAGTTTGGTGTATAGCAACTTGACAAGCGTATGCGCGCATGCGTACACTGATAATTGAATTTAATTGAGTGAACAGAAGTTTGGCAGTGGTCCGTAAAACAATCTGCTTCATTAATAGATATAAGAAGAAAACAGATACTGGTATATATAAGTCTCATTCTTCCTATCTGAAACAAACAAGCTGTATTTTACATAACGAACACTTTCTTAGTGATACTAACAATAAGTATTAATTATCAAAAAAATTAAACTGCGTTGATTTCTTATTTAACTTGGAAAAAGGGCTCAAGCAAAAGCGAGAAAAGATTTCTGTCGGCTTGTTTTCTCAGAATTCGCTGATATTTTAAAATATTTCATAATTCTGAACAGTAAGAATCAGAATTGTTAGAGCTTATTTATTTTCTCAATTTTGTTAAATACTGCAGTCCGTATGATATTAATATTATTCATAAATTGTTTTCTTAACAAGTTGTAGTTGTATGTTAAATAATTGCATGAGCTGAAATTGTAATTTTATGTAAGTAACAAGTTTAAGTATAACTTTTTATTAGCCAAATACTTATTATTATTATTATTATTTTCCGAGTGTTGGACAGACACAAGGTAACTGAAAATTATTACTTACTACACCGGCGGGTGTCCCCCTCCGATTTCGTACATAGTACAAAGAAAGGCATTTTAATAAAGCCAGAAAATTATTATTATTAAATCTATTTCATGTGAATTTCTAATAAGACTGTTAACATATGACAGGACAGCAAGCGGCCGCGGCGCAAGGGTTTATACAACGGCTTAATAACGCAATGTACGGATTGTTTAGGGTTCGAATCCCTACACATCAATTTTGTTTTTTTTTATTTTTTATCTTCAACAACAATGATTTTTACAATAACAAAAATGATCGAGTGCTAGTATGTGTTTCGCTTTTCAATTAAAAATTCAAAAAAAACAAAATTCATCTGTCGGGATTCGAACCCTAAACAATTCGTGCATTGCGTTATTAAGCCGTTGTGTGAATTTCTACGCCATGTCCTCTTGCAGTCTTGTCACATGTAAACAGCTTTATTAAGAATTCACGTGCAATAGATTTAAAAATAATAATTTTCTGACTTTATTAAAATGACTATCTTTGTACTATGATTGAGGAAATGTTCATCGTTAGCCTAGTTATAATATGTGACATTTAAATTTGGCTGAAGTGGTATTAGGGAGATAATATTCACCGAAAACCGATTGTATGTATTTTCCCTACGCCCTACTTGGCCGTGGAAACCCTGTATGTATGTAATGCAATAGCGAACAATTGATATACATATAGTAATTAAGCTATGTAAGTACTAGAGTAGTGATAGTCTGTGTAAAAGTGTTGAAAACACAGATTTTGTTTGCACCATGAACACCGCACGATAGCTGGTTTATTGCAAATACTACACAAGGGTGTAGACTGCGCATCTTTGTTAAAACAAAACTGTACTGGATTTTTAAAGGGCCCGGGTCTTTCCTCAACGTATCCACTCGAGTATTTGAGTACGTCGAGAAATCTTGGGGAAGAAAACTGATTATGGGTTAGGGATTGCAACTTCATAATATTGTTTCTCAGATGTAAATCTATATCATAGTTCATAAGAATCACTATATCCGAAAAAATTCTAAAAAATTTTTCCACAGTCTAAAACCATATACATGTAGAGGTTGTACCATTGCTGTCATTTTTTTTGGTATATTTAAAATGTTCAAAGTTTTGTCTTTTGGCACTAATTGCTGAAGTTCGACAACACAATGCCTACTTCAAGAATCAATCAAAAGAACACTCTTTGGCCCGGTATTCAAGAGAAAAGCATCCGCCAGTTTTTGAAATGATTTGTGTTGAGCTTACCAGATACCGAAGAAGAAATATGCACATTTACCGGTCGAAACAATGATTGTGCAGCTCGAAGTCCAAACGTATTCGTAGATTCCTTTAATATTAAAAATAGTGGTGAAAGTAAGCTTCCGTCAGCAGAAATGGCTGGCAAAATTGTGTAATTGTGTTGTAGACTGCAAGGATTGCACAATACCTTCAACGGTTTTCTCATCCTTCACAGCTAAAGTACCACCGGAATGTACTTCTAGATTAAATTCGCTCTCATCAGCGTTGTATACGTTGCTTCGGCCAATGTCAGTGATATAAGGTTTGACTTCATTAATAAAAGTATCGCTTACTAACTTTAGGTTTTCCCTATCAGTACTCGTAGAACGAGTAATAAATTTTCTTATCTTACGTGATACTATTTTATGTACCTTCTTGAAGTGCCATATCCGCCAATGTCCTGCTTTAAACGATTCGTGTCCAATGTCTTCTTTAGCTTCTAAAGCCCACCGTCGAAAATCCATGTTGTGAATTATTTTTCTAATGCTATTTTCAAATTTTGTAAAAACGTATTCAGTAATAAACCGTAATTTATCCGTGTGGGTGCCGCGTCTATTAACACTTTCTTCCCATCTGCGCAACTGTCGTAGCGATTTAACTTTTCTGAATTTTTGGATGACACCTGCCAGAGTACGTGGCTTGGATTTACCAATTTTCCAGTACTCGCCAGCTCTAGTTTTGTAATCTAGGTCTATAACGCTACCTCCTTCTTCAGGAACACATGCAATATCTTCATAATTGTCTTCTTCGTCTTCTGCTGTTTCTTCCACAAATTGCGCTTCGTGTGGTTCTGCTAACTCTTCAAACTCTAATCCCATTACATCTTGAAAGGAGAACATGGCGTCTTGTTGAGCAGATACAATTATATTATTCAGGGCATCATGCAACTCACTTTCTCGCGGTGACAAAGGAATCATTACGATGTTAGTAACTTGAAACGTTGCCAGTAACATGTTCAACACATTAGCTATATTTACGACCGCCATTGTGCCAAACTATAGGTACTGACCTACACTGCACGAAAAACGACTTCTAATGTTCTCATTTGGAATACTCGTCTTATATACCTAGTTCCTAAATGCAGACGTGACCCCTTAAACGTTCGTGGTTAATCACATTCGGGGATTCGGGCATTTTTTGATGAATAATGAAAAAATCAATTATTAAAGAAATGGGAAGTACAGGGTACCCTTTCTGTTGTAACCTTTTTGTGAAAATATCTACCTTGGGACCATGTATTATGCTGCAAATTATGTTAAGCAAAGAAAATTATATCTGTTATAGTTCATTTGATTTATATCAATAGACAAGTTTATTAATTTTGAAGCTTCTTTTTCTATTTTTACAATTATTAATTTTCTGAACTTGTTACACACCATCGTATTCTATGTAAAAGTGGCCTTCTTTTGATGAATAAGAAAAAGAAAAAATATTAAAAAAATGGGGGATATGGGTTACCCCGTCCCCCGTTATTAACTTTTAGCGAATACGGATGACGCCACCCTTAGGGCCACGCAATATGCTGCAAATTATGTTAAGAAGAAGATTTAATATCTGTTATTATAGTTTAGGAAATATTTGCCAAAATTGACAAATCGTCCAAACTTTAGAGGGGGCTGTACCACAAAATCGTGCGAATACGCAGATAAAAAAAAATACGTGTCTCTTACTTTGAGGTACTCTTTCGAACTGTAAAGTTTCATCGAAATCGGAAGGCGACACCCGCCGGTGTTCCGGTGTTGTTAGTAATACTTTAACAATGAATGGCGAGGTTGAACGGTAAATTGATATAATTGATTCCGTCTAAAGAAGTTATTAATGTTGGGAATGCTTTTTCTAACTATAAAAATCCATATTAATTAATTCTTGAGAAAAAATGGTTTTCATAAAAAGTTAAACAAACAGTTGTAAAACTATTGTCATATCAATATTAAAGCCAATTAATTGTAAAATCACAATCTACTCTCAATGTATGTAGTTTTACTGAATTCTGACTAAGAGTCGTCAACAGATTCTTATTATTATCTTAAGCACTGCGCTATTATGCTACTTTACTCACCACATTGAAATGGAGGGTATAGAATTTCAATTACGCGACAAAAAGTTTGATATGTTTATGGCTAACAACTTAAAACTCGCATTTTATGTTCATATTACACGTTTCGATCATCAAATCAGAATAATAATGAAGCTATTGCATTTAGATATCGAAATACTTAAGAAATAATAAAATTAATTTAAGGAAAACTGCACAATACCGTGTGAACGCCTGCGAGCGGTCCGTACCTAACCTATGTACTATATATTCTATTGTATGTGCGATGTTTTGACAAAACTATGTAGCTTGCTGCATCTTACAATTAGTTCAACGGTGCATTAGATTTCCGCAGAATTACTACCGTAAAATTATTTTACCATAAACAGTTTCTGCTCCGGCGTATAATATTCCATTTTTAACTTTTGTGAGAGATGTGTAAAGCAGTGAGCGTTAGGACGTATGAATTCAACTGAAATAGGCGTGCCAGTATGCGGCAACAATTGTATGCCTATCTCACTCGCAGTCTGTATAGATAGACTTGAATTTCTTGCACGCGATCGTCCACTCGATAGGAAATCTAAAGTATCGTTGAACTAAGATGCAACAAGTTATTTTTGCCAATACAATTGTACAGTAGAATATAGCGTACACAGGCTAGGTATCGACCGCTCGCAGGCGTTCATATGGTATGTATCACTAAATAATAAACAAATGACTTATGTTGCAGGAATATGTACTCAGTGACATTAAAACTGCTTGACTCAGAAGGAATCATTTGTTTAACTTGATTTTTTGGCAATGTGATAGCTTTAGAGAAGAAATGAAGGGATAACATTTGCAGCTGAGTACACTAATGTATACGTATAGCTATCGATAAAATAGGATGGTCGATATCTGCTTGCGGCACTTCGTTCCACGCAACTTGAATTTCGTTGATTAACTACGTAAAACTTTAAGGAGGATGGTGTGAAGTGGATAGTGGTCTGCAGTCAAAGGAAGCAGTAATTGTGGACGATATGAAAAATCTCCAAAGGTGCGAATGCAGTGATATAGTGTACGCATAGTAACAGGCCTACTTTCTTCGCCAAACTATTGGTCAGCGATTTGATGCGTTATAGCAAAACGGTCTCCTAGAGCTGGTTGTCTGAAGTGCCTATTTTGACGCTGTGTGGTGTGCCTCTGTTGACCAGTTGGTGTTCCTCGTATTCCTCTACCTTCCTCTGTTGACACACAACACACACGCATTACTGCCATTGCATCAACATCTTGATAGGCAACAATTTTACCCCTCTCAGTCACTAACAAGGTGATAATTTTGACGTCTTCGAATTCTAGGCATTTTGATACGCTTAACAATTGTAGCCCAACATGCAATAACTAAACTTTCCTATATTAGCCAGCTCTAATGAACATGAATCTCTTTGCAGAAAAGTAAGGATCTTTTTTTTCGCAGAAAAGTATCAATAATAAAACATTGACATTCTTGTCATAGCACGCTTTAAATGTAGTTATTTTGATGTCAAAAAACAAGTGGCACAAATTACTCCTTCTGAGTGTAACAGTTCTGTCATTGAGGATAGTTAGAAAAAGAAGTAACACTTCTAATGTCACTGAGTATGTTTAGAAGAATGGAAAGCATTTTTATCACAGTTGACACATCGTGTATCGACGCTCAATTTCCATCATTGTTCTCTTTATAGTTATTTCCAGTCCAAGTTATTTTTAAGTCACATCTACCGTCCTCATAGCATCTACTATGTGCTTATAACTAATAGTAACTAACAATACTAAAACAGTTTTTGAATTTTCTTTCTAGATAGTGTGGTGTAGTGTCTTTAGGAGTTATTCGTTCGAAAATTAGTTAAATGTTACAATATTCATAATTCTAACTAATAAGAAAATATGCCGTGACACAGAAAAATAAGTACAGAAACAATAGTTTGCAAATTGTGTTTTGAACAATGCTGTACTCTCTACCGGTCGCTTGAAACGAAACACTTCCTTAATGATAAAACCGACACAGTGATAGGAGCGCAGGCAGGACTGCTAGAGACCGGACATAATTAAAGTCCGTGATGGTACATCTTTACCTAATCGCAATCTTACCATTTTCATAACACAGTAAAAAGCATAACAGTAAAACTGCAGTAAAACTTATTTAGGAGAAATGACGGAAAATTCAAGTAATGCCATAATAGTAAAAAAAGCGAAAACGGTTTGTAATAGGCGTTGATAGTATGTTACAGGAACTCTCCTACTAAGCAAGATCAGTAAGAATAGATTGCGGATTAGAAGTAAACAGCGTGACTACGGTGTATCGGACCTGAATAGTGTATATGTATAAATAGACTTTAGAACGTATTGTAACTAGTGGGCGAGATTAAAACTAATCTGAGCGGCAAGACCTAATGAAATTTGTTTCTACGTTTGGAAGAACGTTGGCGAGGACGGATAGATCATAACTTGATGATGATTTGTGCACGGAATTCTATCGCAGTAATAAACGATTACACAAACAATTAACATCGCCATTGAAACATGTGTAAACGCTGAATTAAAATTAGGAATTAAATTAACAGATCAATAGCTGCACTGGTTTAACAGATGTCTATCAAAGTTTCGTCCAGACGACCGTGGTATTATTCGGAAAGACATAAATTTTAAGCAGTGTGCCTGTCATTGTTAGGAACAAAGTGGTTAACAGCCACGCATTATAAATGGCAAACAGTTACTGTAAGCGCCCTTGTATTTATGTATATACACTTACACAACAGTAGTTTCAGCAGTAGATAGCAGTGCAATTTAAGAAGCCACTGCAACTCGCACCTACAACATAATAAGAAAATGTTTCAATGCTCGATTATTTTCTTACGTAGATGAGAAATAAATTTTAAAAATTTAGTAGAAATAAGTATGTTAAACTATATATTTATGTAGGTGCGTAAACACTAAATATAATTATTTGAGTGATCCCATTATTGTAGAGAGAAAATGGAAGTTGCTCCATTGAAAGAGGCATAGGGCCTGACACAGTTTGGTAGTACATTAACTAGTTCGCTTTGAGCAACCATATGATTAGTATATGTATACAGGGTTATTCCTTGCTATACTGCACAGAATATTGTGGCGAAGATACATACGTGCTTTTCAAAAAGTTTTACTTTTGGGATACAGGTATGCAGATCTCTTATGGGCACTTTAATAATAATTTCTTATTCTGTGGTAGGTTACCTTAGTGTCACCGTTACTTTCCCGTAAATTCGTAAATATTGAGATATATTGAATTGTAAATAGAACTATTTAAGTATAGAAATTTCATCTAATATATCTAATAGTTTAATATCAAAATAATTTTTGTGGTAAGTAAGTGATCTATACATAATTATTCAGAAACTGTTATATAATATGCACATTGTTGTTTAACCACTAGAGATCATGTCGTCACTAGTGTAGCAGTTAGTGCTCATGTTAAGCGAATAATATTAATTTATTTTTTGGAAATCTGTAATTCTATGCCAAAAAAAACACCAACTAATATGTCAAATTTTAAAGCAGATATGTAGGCAATAAGTTAACAATTAGTCGAAGTTACTAATTTTTACTTTATAAAATAATAACTTGCAATTACAAGTAATACAGGGATGATGAATGCAACTATGTATAGATGTAGTTATGCGTTAAGGCAAAATTTATCAAAGTGAATTCTGGACAAGTACAAAATACATATATCATAAAAATAGTTTAAACAATTCATGGCAAAATAGATAATTTATGGAGTATCAAACTTAGTTTTGTCAGTTAATGTAAGACACCAGTAATAACGATAGAAATAATGTGCAGCTACTTACCGCTTAGTTGTCACAATTAACTCGAGGTTCTTATAAATGTTAATAAATATTCATTGATGATAGGTTATATGTAATGGAAAGGTGAAAATTTGAGGAAAAACCTTATCTTTGTGAAAACAAGTTACACATATATTTGAATTTCTACTTTAAAATATTTGTATTTGTAAAGTATTATGAATATCAATAATATGCTTTTATCGAAGGTTTAATAAAATAAAATGCTTGATTCTTGCGGTACACTGTGGTCATAATGAATGTTGTGCTTGAAAATTTATCTAGCATAATTTGTGAAACTGTATTTGTACCTTTTATATACAAACTTTATCAATATCCAACAAATATCGTAAAATAACAAACGTAAATACAAAGTTTCTGGTAATGGATTTGGTAGTTTAAATATTAGCTATCTTAGGAGAAGGTTTAAGAAGTTAAGATGTAACGGTATTTATCAGGTGCTGGTGCATGTAACGCTTCGCAACGTTGGAAAGATCCAGTCAACCGTTTAAAATTAATCTAATTAATCATAATTGCAGACTTTTAAGCCGACTTTATATTAACTGGTATTTATTATCTGAGAAACCTTTTCTATATCTTGCCTTGTAATATATGTAAATGTAAACTTGCACGAGAAGATGTAAATTACAAAATATACTTCTTTTACGAGCAGTAGTAAATACAAACTCAGTTTTATAGTCGTTGATTCACTTGATATCATTCGCTAAAAATAATAATTGATAAAAATTCTATTTCCAATATCATTTGAATTAATTGAAGTAACAGAAAATAGTTAAAAAAGGAGAACTGGCAGATTACCAGTTCAGATTTTACGTGTTAGATCTGCATTGCAAGCGATTGAGAAAATCAAGAATGTTTCCTGGGAAGAAAGAAAAAGTTCGAACGTACTAATCACATTGGATGTCAATAAATGCGTTTAATGCAGCTGATGGAAATTTATACCACAAAAGTCGAAAGAAGGGCAATCGTAGGTATCTTCGTATTTATTAAATATTAAAATAAAATTAAAAAGATTCAATTAAATAAATTAATAAATTATATCTGATTAGTTAAAGAAAAGAGTATGGCTGGCAAGACCAAGCCACAAACGAAAAAGAGGGAGGCCGAGAAAAACATGGGATAGTACAGTAGAAGAAAGCTTGAGAAATAGAGGGATATCTTGGAATGATGCACGACGAATGGCAAAAAACAAAAAAGAATGATCATTGTTTATTTATAATAGGAAATAAATGTAAATGAATCTACCTTTACACCCGTAGGGTAATTAAGGATTCTGATTATATATATAGTTAAAGAAAAGATACCTGCAAAATACGAAAAAGGAACGCTATGAAGTAAAGACGCGGTATACATTTCATATGCTGATCTCTTCTTTCTTCGCGAAAGTATACACTGATGACCAGTACAAATGAAGAGTATGATATCGATTTATTCTATAGGTAGCTATTCTCTTTATTAAAGATTAAAACTATAACACCGAAATCGAGGTATGTGGCAAAATTCTTCAAAGATAATTGGCATTGCGGCGCCAGTTGATGTACTGTCTACAAATATATTGTAGAAAAGTTGTTGTTGGAAAGTCAGATGTGCTTCCGTTTCGTTATTGACATTTAAATATTTAATATTAATTTGAATGTAGGTAGCGAGATTGTTAGCAATCCGAAATTAATTGAGGAGCACTTTTATTAAAATGATTAATAATGATTGATACACTCCTAGAACTGCATCTAAAATTTGTTTCTCAAATCATTACTGGACGTACAAATCCAATTTTTTTTTCTGTGAACCTATGTCGGAGACTGAGATTATATACATTTACTGTCAGTAAGTTCAAAAATATGTATTCTTTTGGATACAATAAAATTAACACAAATTTATGGAATTATTAACTATCTGAGGGTAGTTGTGCTAGTCTAAGTCATTAATAATTTTACATTAGAAGATAAATTTTCATAGCAGTTATAGAATTCGAATATAAAATTTCATTAATAAGGTCTAAAATTTTTGAAAAAGTAATAGCAATGAGAATAATGTACCCTCTCGAAAAACAATCTTTTGGAAAACTGAGTCAGTTTGATTTTCATACAGGTCACAATAATGCATCTGCCATACCCCCATTTCTAAAATACTTATTTGATAATTTCACCAATGAGAGAACAAGCTTACGTATCTTTCGATATTTCAGCAAAGCTTTTGATTTTGTAAACAATAATATACTGCTCAAAATGATTTATATGTTGGATGAGCAGCATATTAGGTTGGTTCAAAAGTTACCTTGATGGGAGACCTCATTATCTTAAAGTTGGCGGATCTCGCTAAAGTGAAGCTCTCTTTAAATAGTGGTGTGTCGCAAGAAAGTGTAAGTGAACCGTTGTTGTACATAATCTATGTTAATGAGATTTTGTAAAACAATATTTCTTTTGCTGATAATCCTTTCTTATTTATAAGTGATTAAATACACTGTGGATAAACACTTTGGTTAGACCAAGCATATATCTGCATCAGAAGGGCGTAATTATAAACAAAAAGAAAGCCGCAATCATGGAATACATACATTAAAAAATATAAAAAGTAGACCACTGTATACTGTTCTCAGAAGGATGAACACTGAGGTTAGCCCTAATGTGCTCCTAATTCGATGGTTTGACGATTTCCTGCCCATTTTGTAATTTAAAACTATCGTACGTGATGTATCTTCAGATGTTGATAGAGTGTATAAAATACAAAAGCAAACCATACGTGCATTCTTCTTGTTGATTGAAAAACTATGTAATTGAAAACTATTCTTGGCGTATATGAAAATACCACCGCTGCTAAGTATTTACCTAATCAAACTATTGCTGTACGCTAGGATAATGTTACTAAAACAGCTACCATTTGCAGTTACCACTCATATAATACTTACAAGCAATTTGTGCTTGAAACATTTCAACACAAATTCTCTTTTTATAGAAAAAAAACCCAATTTTTCAGTTATCCAGACACGCTGTGTACCATACAGGGTTAGTTTTAAATAGCATAAAATTAAAAAAAAAGTGGATGAAAGATACTTACGAAACAATCCCAAATACAAAATTTTGTGGGTCTATGTGCACGTAGTATCGAGAAAATGGTTTTTGTTTAGTTGGGTACGGTCCTGACGCATCTAACATTTGAGAATCAGCAATTGTCGGTATACATTGACATTATACATTTTTAGTATGGTTCAGTATGCACTTGGCGCTATGCAATGGCAGGGGATATAAATGTCGAATATACCGACATGATTTTAATTTATGGAGGAATAGGGCAAAATAATCTTGCAGCAAAAATTTTGGACGCAGAACGTTGTCCAAATGGACTTCATCCCTCAGCTACCACGATTGTGAGAGCTGTATATTTTCTTCCGGAAACAGCTTCAGTAATTCCACGTTACGAATGTAACTATCTTGAGAGACCACGCAGAGTCCTCCAAGCAGAGGAGGAAATTCTAAACATCGTGGAAACGAATCCCGGAGTAAGCACAACAAACCTGGCAAGGAGTTAAGTTTAATTTGATTTTTAAACACTGTGTCATTAAAACAAAGCAATTATAAATGCCGAAAATTAAGCAAATTCGAAGTTATTATTACATCAGTGTGTGAATCACTATGTATATCTCAAGCAACTGTATATGCATATTTCGACCTAGACGTTGATCACAAATCTTGCGAACATCTCTTTTACCGGTTTTGATAAATCACGACATTCTATCTCTATGTCCGCTTTCTTTATATAAATCGTCTAGGAAATTTATATAGAAGACGAGCTTACTCGCTTGAATGGAATCGGACACGGTCACGCTAATATTTTAAGCGCTCCTCCCGGAGATAGTTCTCGTCTTCGAACAGTAGAAAATCCACAAACGGTAAGTTATCCACCAAAGTGTATCTGTATAGCATGCGCGCATAAGTGAATAAAATATACATGGATGTGTATGCATGAATATGTCGGGCCGGAATTTTACTAACGGATATTCGTTGTTATGTTGTAAAGCAAAAGGTAGACTAGCTGTCAAAGGTAAAAAACTTAACTTAAGGCCGTGTACCAATTTCCATAATAAAACTCTTCCCCGTTATGGGCAAATGGATACTGCACTGAAGATGTTACCGAGCTCAGATTGTAAATTATCTAGATTTGAATATCTAATGGGAATAGATTGGTTAAGTCTTTTTTTGATTCTTATGAATAGGCTAAATGTAAAATAAGTGCAACGCCTGTATTGCGGTAAACACAGGATCGCTATGAAATATTCATGACTACTTGAATGTAGACGGGAACTGCAAGTCACAAAGTACGAAATGGTAATCATTCTATCAAACTCTTTTGCTTAATGCTGAAAATCTATCAAAAGTGAATGCTTTGTGTAATAATACATATACATATGCTGTAGCATATATTGGACTAATGTTCTAGTATTTAGTATTTATTTAGTGTAAATCATCACATGTTAATTGCAAGAAAATGACTATTCAATAATCCAATAATAAACGTAAGAATTTTAATATATGCATGGATTTTGCAAATATTATTAAAAACATTGTTGATATTTTGACATATGCAACCTAAATTAAAATGTAGTTTTAATTCGTAGTAGATTGACAGTGTAGTATTGAAAGTAAAAAGAAAAGTGTGTATGTATTAATAATAATAATAATAAAGATAATAATAATAATAGTATGTAGTAAGTGTCATTTTCGTATTGCCAATTCCAAAAAGTAAGTAGATATGCAGTAAAATAATGTGAAAGAAAAATGGTATAGTGAAGGTTAGAATGATATACACATGCTATCTTTAGTAAAGAACGATTTCGGATGTTTAACCAGTTACAGTAATCCAAAGTGTGGGTTATGATACGGTTTTTCTTAATATTACTAACGTACAGTTATTGTAGTACAATGAATTGTTTTTGGGTCATAAGAGCAATATGGAATGGATTATAGTACCAAACTATTACACAATAACAAGTTAACATCACGGAGGTAGGAAGATTCTATGTTAATAGAACCGCTACTTTTGGTAAATGAATTACAAAGTTACGTATCATCTGCATCTATACATACACTATGTATAGTACAACTTCAAGAGATTCAAGTAAATAACACGTGTAGAGTGAGAATAGTAATGGCGAGGGAGTCGATTCTTGTAGAACACCTAAGCACAAGGAGGCCCTTTGCGTTGTATTATGACCTATTCTTACTGACTGCGGTCTTTCAGACACAAAAAAAGTATACTGGTACCGTCAACGAAATCAAGAAAGCAGGCCTAAGTTTATGGTCAATGGTATCAAATGCCTTGGTAAAATCCAACATCAGCCCCTTATCCTATGGCTATGTAATATAAGGATATCATCAGTAGTTTTCAGGAAAGCTCATTCGTAACTATGGCGAGAACGAAATAGTAGAACATAGTAGCGTTATTAAAATGTTGCACTAATTGCATGTTGAGATCAAATTGGAGTTGTGGGATGGCTTTTTTTGGAAGACGAATTACAGTTCTTTCTTTCCAAGCATTTAGAAACGTGCTGTTGAGAATACAACTATTAATAATAATTTACTTGTAAATAAATGGGGGACAGAAGATTTATTATGTTAATGGATGAAGCGATCTCATTGTTTCGATTAAAGGAGTTTGGAATAGATTCAATAAAATGGTTAATAGCATATTGGCAACTTGATGTGGAGACAAGCGATGTTTGTTTTGGAAGATGTGATGCTTGCTTCGTGTGCCTTAGGATACCATCTATAACCGAAAAAGAGTTAAGGCTTGCTTTTTTGCGTATTTGGCAATTCAAAGATGGATCTCATATGATTCTCAACAATGAGACGTTTGTTGTCCTATCTGTCTTATAACATATTCCAAGCGACAGTTTCGTTGGACAAACAACGGATGGCTTGAATGGATGAATTTTTGGATATCAGGTAGATTGGGATTAGAATGTATTAAATAAAGAAGTATGTCACAGAAATGGTTTCAATCTTCATATGAACCTAAAAATTCTAGTATTTCTACCCGCAGAAGACGCCGACTATGCAAGTCATTTGAAGATATAATTGTGTAGGTTTGGGATCACTGTTGTGATTAACTCTGATGAGTTGGACGATGTTACCACATAATTGGAAGTATTTTTTTGTCAAGTTCTGAGCGTTCAACGCTATCAGGCTCTTTCTCAGCAGAGTCCTCGATTTGTTATTGAATTTGCTCAAATTGTTCGAGTAAAGGATCTAGTTTTTGTTGGCGTAATTTAAGTTATTCGACACTTATGTCGTCTTTCAGAGAATATAGATATTCAGAAATTCTGGACATAGCTGACTTTAGTTTTGTACGCTTCATTCTTAAAATTTCGAATGCAACATTGATTGTAATTGATTGAGATCATTTGAGGTCCAAGGACATGATAAACTGAAAATGTGTAAGGAAATTAAATGGACACCTAACTTGCAATTTGGTACACTGATGTTGATTACTATGAAGATTGGAGTTGTGGTATGCGGCTCGAAGAACCAATCCGGGTACTTCCAAGCAAAAATAGTACCACCTACTCAACCAGGTATGTTGTGCGCGGGAGTATTAAATAAGCAGCACGTATATATTAAACTATTTTTGTTGAAATTGTATGTTTTGACTTGCAATTTTGTTTTAAAGCTAATCCTATTCTACTGTTTTATTTTATTGGTGTAATTTGCATGAAGGAATATTATGCACAATTATGCTGTCATAGTTTTAGAATATACTATTTATAAGTTATTTAAAAGCTTTCACTTATTCTAAAATAATTAAAGTATTTTGAATAGTTCATGAGTCTAATTTTTTCTACGACTACAGTCATTTTCAAATGGGTCCAACCGAAAATCTATATTTGCGTTCTTTTAAGCAGTAAACATTCTTGATGACTGTAGTTGAAAATATTTTTCTAAATAACTGCTTCTTTGATATTTTATAGTCAGGTATACCTAGGAAGTAAAAAAGTTAGCGTTCCATTCTTTAAAATAAAAATTTTGTATATTTTGAAGTGGGCGTTATTTCATTGTAAATCAAAAAATTGTTATAGTTATGTAAGTCGAACGGCTGCTACTTCCTTGTGATGTTAACATAATTTGATTATGTTGTAAAACATAGATGTCTTAGAATGTGAATAGTGTAGATTTCGATACCACTAATAATCCTGTATGTTACTGTCAATGAAATCTAGAGTGGGTCGAATATCTTTTGGCTAGATACACATTAATATCTGCTCTAAACAGAATATCATATATTTTAGGAACAGCCGTAACGGAAACTATTAGTATTTTTTTGGTTTATTTCAATTTAATGAGTAGGTAATTTAAAGTAACTCTTGCCATTGACTTTATTATCACGCAACGAAGACGTTTTTTTTATTTCTGAAAGAGCCAAGATACTAAAGCTTGGTCTAACCCGATACTTCAGAAAGTTTATACCACAATATTCGGTAATAGCAAGGCCATTAACAGATTTACTATAGAAGAACCAGATGTTCAAGTTTCAAGAAAAAGAGAAAATTGCATTCGAAACATTGAAAAGTTTGTTAGCGAACAAACCAGTTTTACAAATATATCGACAAGGAGCTGATACAGAGGTGCATACTAATGCAAGCCAGGAGGGCTATGGGGCACTGCTGATGCAAAAATCGCGTGAGGATAATCGCTTTCATCCAGTCAGCTACATGAGCAAAACGACTACTCCGGCGGAATGAAAATATTGCAGCTACGAATTGGAAGTGTTGGCCATACTGGAAACGCTCAAGAAGTTTCGCATTTACTTATTGGGTCATAACTTCAAGATAATAACTGGTTGCAATGCTTTCCAAAAAACGATGCATAAAAAGGAGCTAACAACTAGGGTTGCTAGATGGGCACTTGAAGAATCCAACTACCAAATTGAGGATCGGTCTAGTTCTCGAATGAGGCATGTGGATGCACTCAGCCCTTACCTTATAATAATAATAATAATAATAATAATCGTGTATTTGTCCAACAGAATTGTACAATTCCCTTAAAAGGACATACAAAAAGAAAAAGGCTATACAAAAAAGAGAGTAAGTACAAAAAAAAAAAAAAAATACAGTGCTACAAAAATAATACATCATATTAAAAAAATTAAGTAAAAGTAAAACTGTATAAACTAAATATGACTGAAATTTAAAAAAAAAATTCTATGTAAGTATGTAAGTAAAAAAAAAAAAGCTAAAAATTAAGTAAATTGTAGATATATTTAATACTGGAACCAGAAACAAAAAGAAAAACAAAAAGAAGCTACCTAATGAAATGGGTCTGGAAATAAATTATTAGCAATCCTGCACATATGTGTGATTGGGGCCTTACACATAATATTCGTTCGAGTTCTTGGAACATAAAACGGATCTACAGATCTCATGTTATATTGAGGTATGTTAATCCTGATAGAAGAGAGTAATGTTGCTGAGTCAATTTCGTTGTTGATTAGTTTTAGTAGAAATCTTCCGCTAGCTTCCTGTCTTCGCTGAGATAAGGAACGAAAATTATTCCTGCTGAGTAACTGAGCATAGTCTGTACCACGAAGAGGGTATATACCATCAATCTTGTAACACAAATATTTAAGAAAGCGCTTTTGAACCCTCTCCAAAAGTAGTTCTTGAAAATGGTAATGAGGATACCACACAACTGAAGCATACTCCAGCCTGGAGCGAACAAGAGAATAAAAAAGAACCTTCAGAGCAGTCAGATTAGAGAAATGCTTGCAAGATCTGATGAGAAAAGACAGAGTTCTAGATGCCAAGGACGACAGTTCAGTTATATGCTCAGTGAAAGACAAATTGCAGTCAAAAAGTACGCCGAGATCCCTGAAATTAGAGACTCTAGGGACAGGAGTTTGCGACACACTGTAGTGAAATATAACAGGATTGTTAACTCTGGAGTACGAGACTATAGCACATTTGTCAATATTCAAGATTAAGCTGTTATCACTGCACCACCGGTTGATGAAGCTGAGATTATTTTGTAAAACTAAGCAATCCGATACGGAAGTGATATTGCGATAAATCTTGATGTCATCCGCGTAGGCTAAAATATTACAGTTTAAAGCTTTGAGAAGGTCATTTAAGAAGATGTTGAACAAGAGTGGTCCTAGATTAGATCCTTGTGGCACTCCTGTTGAAGCCAAAAAGAAAGAAGACAGAAAACCATTGTAATGGACGTAGCAAAATCTCTTATTAAGATAAGACTGAAAAAATTTGGTATTATTAGGAGATAAACCCATGGAAGATAACTTGCGTATTAATGCAGCATGATCGATTGTGTCAAACGCTTTACTAAAATCGGTGTAAATTACATCAACCTGCTGTCTACTGTCAAGCGATTCACTAATAAATTGAGTGACTTCAACCAAGTTAGTTGTGGTAGATCTATTGGTGACAAACCCATGTTGGAATTCAGATAGTTGAGGTTTGATGCAAGCATATAATCTGTCATATAATAGAATTTCAAACACTTGTGCACAACTGGAAAGAATGCAGATCGGTCTGTAGTTCTCCAAATTAGAGCGAGTGCCTTTTTTAAAAACAGGAGTAATTCTTCCAATTTTCCAGAACTCTGGAAAACAGGAAGTCTGAACGGAAGCATTAAAAATAGTTGTGAGAGGCTTACACAAGACAGATGCACAACTACGAATAAAGAATGAAGGTAGGCCATTATGTCCAGTGGTCCTGGTTTCTTTTAGTCTTCTCATGGCATGTAAAACATCGTCCTGTGTAAAAGAAGCTATATCAAGAGGATATGAATCCGCAACTAAAGCATGCCGAGATGGAACAGTACTATTTCCGATCTGGTAGACAGAGGAAAACATATCTGCAAAAGCTTGAACAATATCATCAGGTCTATCCAGGATTTCGTTGTTGTATGATAAACATCCAGGAATACGGGAATTGGTGCGTTTGTTAGCAATAAACCGCCAAAAGGACTTAGGATTCTCAACAATGTCACTCTCGACCTTAGTTTGGTAGTTTCTAAAAGCAGACCGAATTTCAACTTTGACCAACGCTCGTAGCCTGGAAAATTCATTGCGATAATATAAAGATTTGGTCCTCTTCCATTTATTGAAGTAATACTCCTTTAACTTCAGGATATTTATAATGTCCTTAGTAAAGCACTGGGGAAAGCTACGCCTCGAATGCCTAAATTTAGGAACGAATCTTTCAACAGCCTCATACAATTTATCATAAAAGGCAGAAACACATTTATTGACATCAGCAAAGGATTGAATAAAGGACCAGTCTGTGGAGGACAAGTCATCACGGAGAGCCACCAAATCTGCTCTGTAGAAATCATATTGTAAGTTAGTATTAGTTGGGAATTTTTTCCATGTATTATTTGTGGTAAAATCGACAGATACGTTAAGTGCAGGGTGATAAAGATCCTCGGGAAGCAAGGGATCCGTATCATGTGTAACAGTTGTAGAGCAATCCACGTTTGAGAAAACGAGGTCCAATAACCTTCCAGAAGTATTTGTAATATTATTATATTGACGTAGGTTTAGTGTACTAATAAAGTTAGAGAGAATAGAGAATTTACGATCAGAAATGTCGGAAGACACAAAACTGGGACAGTTAAAGTCCCCGCAGATGAAGAGTTGTTTACCAAGGAATCCCAGGCTCAAGGCATCAAAGAATGATTCATAATCATCACAGCCCACATCAGGAGGTATATAAATATTAACAAAATATAAATCATAGGCACTAGTTGCAAATTTACAAATAACAATGTCTATTAATGGTATGGAACTAAATAGTTGAGTGTTCAATTGAGTAATTCGTAGATTCGGAGAAGATGCAATCAGAACTCCGCCACCCGAGACTCGTTCCACGGCATCAAACCTTCTGTCCCTCCTGAAGACATTAAACGAGGCACCGAATAATTCAGAATCAGCTATGCTGGAATCCAACCATGTCTCCGTAAGAAACATAACTTCAGCGTTAAAACTATCACTAAATGGATAAATACAATCAAGCTTAGAACGGAGTCCTCTGACATTTTGATAGTAAAGCTCTAGTTGATTACTTGATTTGATACTTCTGTTGGACGAAACTAGTTTCCCTGTCGAGTTTTCGTTGATACTATTCGAGGCACATCACCCACAAACTTAATAACAATATCCGATCCAAATCCAATATATTATGCAGATAACTGAAGCTTTAATACCTAGAATAAGAAAAGCACAAGATAAAGATGACCAAATCAAAACAATAAAGGAAATATTATGTTACAAAGAGTAGGATGATTATTTTATGAGGACAGATTTATTTTATAAGGTTGTAAAAGATCGCGAACTACGGGTGATACCAAAAGACGTGTAAGTCGAAGTAATAAGATCAGCACACGAAAGGTGACATTTTGCTTGCAAGAAGACGAGGGAGCTCATCGAGCAGGAGTACTTTATACCGGGTTTACAGAGTAAAGTAGAACGATTTATATATGTATACCGGGTTTACAGAGTAAAGTAGAACGATTTATAACCTATTGCGTTCCATGCATTATGGTAAATAGAAAAGCAGGAAAGAAAGAAGGTTACCTACAAGCAATATTTAAGGAAGCCGTGCCGTTACATACATACCATCTTGATCATTTAGGACCGTTGGAAACAACAGCAAAGAGCTATAAACACATACTTGTCGTAATAGATGGATTTACAAAATTCGTTTGGCTCTATCCAGTGAAAACAACCAGTTCACGGGAGACTCTGAGTAAATTGGAAATTCAAAACCAAGTCTTTGGCAACGCAACCCAGATTGTGACCGATAAAGGATCTGCCTTTACTTCCAACGACTTCGAGCAATACTGCGAAAAAGAGGTCATCAAGCACATCAAAATTACAACAGGATTACCGAGATCGAATGGACAGGTTGGACGCTTAAATAGAATTATCATACAAGTGCTTGCGAAGCTAACAATAGAAGACCCCATAAAATGGTACAGACATGTAAACGAGGTACAGCAAGTAATCAATTCAATCTTTCAACGCAGTATTGGCATAACACCTTTCGAATTATTAACAGGAGTGAGGATGAAGACCAAGAAAGACGAACATATAAGACAGTTAATAAATGAAGAACAGATAGAAATGTTTATGGAAGATCGAAGTGGAATGAGAGAACAGGCTAAAACTCAAATATGGCAAATCCAGGAAGAAAATCGGAGGATTTGTAATTCCAGAAGAAAAGATCCAGCGAGGTACGAGGTTGGAGACCCCGTTGCCATTAAAAGAACTCAACAAGGTCCACTATTTGGGTCCGTATCAAGTGACTAAAGTCAAACCATACAATTCCTATGACGTCATCAAGGAAGGAGATCATTATGGCCCTACCAAAAGTACAACCACAGCCGAGTATATGAAGAGATGGACGGTTCCCAATACCGGCAGCTCGCGCGGAGAGGAAGAGGAACCGAAGGACCGAGATAGTGACCTAGACAAGGAGTCCGGGTCGGTCGCCACCAGGACGGCCGAGTGTAGGGACGATCCTAAAATAAGTAGGTTGTTGTTGAAAACAGAAAAAAGAAGTTGTTGATATAAGATATATTACCTGTCAGTGTGACACAAGTTTATATTTTTCTTAATAAAGTTATTTTCTGTATCTACTTCTTAAACTGTATAAAACGAATCCTACAATATAATATTGTTAAACAGTCTTCTGAAAATCTAATCAGATCGTCCAAAAGTTAACTAAACAATTACTCATAATAAGCAATGAGAACATTTCATTTAACGAGTCTAAAGAATTTGTTTATAGAGTTATTTGATTTTACATAGATATCCTTGCTTACTATGTGAATGATGTAATCGATTTAGGCGATGTAAATCTTATTTAGACATTATGTGGATCAAAATTCTGTGTAAATCTTATTTGTACAGTTCGGTGAATAGCACGACGTCATTCCACACAATTTTCTCAGAAACCAGTATTTGTCGTGCACAAAGGATTTCAGTAATTTGTACTGTTGGTTATTTACATTTTAAAATCAATGCGTCCAGCTGGGCATAGAATATTGTACAAACATGATCTACCTATTAGGTTGCTACTTTCTATTCTTTTTACTGGCATAATGCCATTGACATCCATACCGAAAGCTAAATAATGTATGAAGTAAAAGAACTTCGTAATACAAATATCTTTAGAGTAGGTACAGTTATTATTTCTTGTAAATATACTGACTGTAAAATGCCACAACACTTCAAATTGTCCGAGAAAAATCAGGTAACTCTGTAGATAGGTAGAAAGTGTATAAGATTATAAGAAGAATTATAAGAATTAGTTAGATCTGTATCGCAGCACTTGTAATCAACAAATGACGTACATACATATACCTACAAGATTTGTGTGAGGGTGATCCGATAACGTATATTGTTCATGTACATCATTTATTATAATTAGTACATGTATTCTTGCGACCTTTTATTTATTTATCTTATTTTCGTGATATTTTTTTTCCACTTGTAGGTCAATTAAAACACTATAATTGGACAACATCATATTTATTTCAGAACCTTTACACTTTATTAGGTTTTCGTCACTACTTTTTTAGTGGAATAAAATTGACATTTAATTTGTATCAATTAATAACCATCTAGCCATGCCTATCAACAAAATTATCTACAGACAAAAAATTCGGTGATATATAGGATTATGTGTACAATATCGTGGACAATTTAAAATATCTTCGAAATGTAATTTTATAATCATGGGAATAACAAAAATCGAGATCAGTGCCGGGGTTCCCCAGGGATCCGTCTTTGGTCCCACACTGTGGAATATCCTATATGACGGCGTCTTGGATTTGCAATTGGCACAAGGTGTTACATCCGTAGCTTATGCGGACAACCTTCTTATTATTGTGGAGGCAGACGACCAGAGAGAGCTTATGTTCAAGGCAAATGAGTCCATTGAGGAGGTGGTAAACTGGCTGCAATCACAGGACCGACAGATAGCTCCACACAAGACCGAAGCGGCAATCCTTAAAGGTCCACGGAAGCGGCAAAATATCTGTTTTGTGGTGCTGGGCAAGAACATCGTTCCGAAAAAGGAACTAAAATACTTGGGGGGTAACGCTCAATGATGGGCTAACCTTTGGACCACACGTTATGCAACTAGTAAAGAAGGCAGAAACTAGTTTGGGTGTCCTGTCCAAGGTAATGCCTAACGTAGGAGGACCGGCGAGCAGAAAGAGACTTACGCTACATGGTGTTATAAGATCGCAGCTAATGTACGTGTGATACATAGAAGGGCCCTGTTAAGAGTGGTGAGCGGATACCGAACCGTGTCTACGACTGCTATGCAGGTGATCGCAGGGGTACCCCCTCTACGATTATAAATGGAGGAGCAGGCTGAATTATTCAGAATAAAACAACTGCAACAGAAGCCGGAGAAGTTTAAGATCAGACACGCCACAATTACTAAATGGCAAAATACCTGGAGCGAGCAGAATGAGAGTGCGAGATGGACCAAAACGCTGATGCCGGACCTGACGATATGGATTGAGTGTAAGCACAGAAAGACGGACTACAACCTGACACAGTTTCTTTCGGAACACGGACATTTCCGTAGTTATACCAAAAGATTCAAGCTAACAACGGAGGACTTATGCGGCTATTGTGGTGCTACTGACTCCCCTGAACATGCAGTGTTCGCATGCAGTAAATGGGAACAGGAGAGCAACAGCCTAGCGTCAGCGCTAGGTGAAAATGTGACGTCAGAAAACGTGATTAAGATAATGAATGAGTCTGAAAGAAGCTGGAACGCAATCCACAGCCTTATAGTTAGGGTGATGAGTGATAGAGAACAGATGGAAAGACGATTGAAGAGAACGAAGACTAATTAAATTTCTTGAAGCTTATTGAATGACCGAGGTTGGGAAGAGGTAGAGATGGAGACCAAGCGTGTTAGCTGAAGTTAGGCCACATGGGCGGTTCCGGCGACACGCGCGAAGAAAAGAGGTGTTTTGGTGGGTAGGATAGGCTTGCACACCCCGCCTGGGAGTCCCACACTGCTACACAGCGATCGACCCAAGCTGGTAGCGTCCATAAAGGATTTCACCTCACCAAAAAAAAAATCATGAGAATAATGATCCTAATACAACATATCACAGGCAGCATTTAGACCTAGATTTGACCAATCAGCCAATAAATGTTTAGATGATTTACTTTCACAAAGTTATATCCAACACCGGCCGAATTTCGCAAAGATCTCTTTTGCTTCATAAGATAAATATAGTCAATAGAATTTAAAGTGAGAAATGATGTACACTATGATATCGAAGGCTTCCACGGCCCGAGTCTCTATAATGAGGGTTTCCGGGTGTTGACCGTGTCATGATTAGTAAAATATATACAGTACAAAATAAAAATAAAAATAAAATGCACAAGATATAAAATAACTCGACGTTTCGCCACTAATGTAAGCGGCTTCTTCAGGAGCAAAAGAGGTTAACTGGGTGGGGTACCAGCCTCTAGCGTGGTTTACACGTCGAGTTACCGTGACCTTCTGGTACCCACTCAGTTAACCTCTTTTGCTCCTGAAGAAGCCGCTTACATTAGTGGCGAAACGTCGAGTTATTGTATATCTTGTGCATTTTATTTTTATTTTTATTTTGTACTGTATATATTTTACTAATCATGACACGGTCAACACCCGGAAACCCTCATTATAGATGTACACTATCTTCACGAGAAAGAGGAGAATCGCATTGTTATATACTACACTTGTAACTATAAAACTTATTATATTGCGTTAAGTCTATAAAGCCGCAATACTCTCTAAAATTACTGCATAGAGCAAAGTTATCAGCCTTGAGTATACAGCGAACGAAATATTTTTATTGGGATATGTGAGCCATGGCTAAACTTGGCAAACGGGTAAAAATATAATAGATAGATTAGTGTTTCCCAGATTTTTTTGCCAAATTGCCAAATTCGAACTTTTTTTGACCATTCTTTATCCTCTTTAGCACCTCGTTTGAACGCCACAATTGACAATTTGGTAAATTGTTACACCTGTTACATCTGTGAACTCGGATATTCTTTTCATTTTCTTTATTTTTAGTTATTGTAAACATTTGAAATTGTTTGTTCAGCTTGAATTCCTAACCTTGACTTTTTATCTTGGTGAAAAGTAGTAATTTCTACGACGAACAACATTTAAGACACAAAATAGAAAACCTCCGCAAACAAAAGACAGGAGATAGAACAGGAGACAGAAAATACGCAAGCTAATTGATTATGCTAATTGTCGTATTAGCAAGAAAACCAGAAAATAAAATCCTACATACTGTGAGAATGGCAATGAATACAGTTAACTGTATTAAGAACATTACTCAGATAGGCATGTACATATATTATCATACTAATATCTTTTTGAATTTTCTCAAAAACAAATAACATTTATGTTGTATAGTTAACTATTGTTTGTAATAGCTCATAACATTATCCATTACGATCTTTCTGATCTATCTCTGGCCTTTAGTTAATGTGTCAGCTTACCATTACTTGAATAAGTAAATCCACTACGTTATTATAATTGTGTAAACCTTCGGGCGTCTTTTCAGTTGTAAAACATATTATACACACAACCACGCCTATTTAAGGCAAATTAATGAACTAGTGTCAATTTTATTATCTAATAAATTTTATATTTACGTGCAAAAATTCTTTTTTTTTATTCTTTTCCGTTCCTTATTTCGTGAATTTAAACGACATTCTTGCGCAATTCTTCTCCGCGAGCTATCATTTAGGGATAGTTATAGCTTGGTGTAGTTACTAGACGAAAGTGCTTTTTACTGCAACTTTGAAAATTCAAAAATAACATCCAAGCAATCGCCATGGAAATGAAGACATATTAAATTGAAAGAACCGTGCATTTAATAAACTCACTTCTGTAAATAAAGCCCAGGAACTATCTTTGTATACCTAATCACAAACTAATGTACAAATTCTTTTTCTTACTATACGAAGTGTGAACTTAAAAGTATTAACGAAAATGCGTTTAATGCTATTTTTTCCAAATGACAGGTAAAAAGCTATTATTATCTCGATCATTTGTAGTGGTAGTATGTGTAATGGAATGTAAACGTCTGAAGTGCTTGAAGGTAACAAATTACTGGCAAAGATATTTAAGTGGTATACTTTAACTTATTTGCAATCGTCCCATCATCTATTTAGATTATCTATGTACAACGTTCAATGCACACATTCCTAGTTAAAGATATTAATGAATGTGAAAAGCTTGAAAAATGAAGTAATTACAAGAACACATTTAATAATATCATAATCATCTTTGATCTAAAGCAGCCTTACTGTGTTTAATGCTATATGTCTCTATGCAATTATAAACAATAAATTTGGTGATAACGAACAAGCAACACCTATAAATTTCGAAACCGGATCACAGAAACTTTCTATGCTAATATGCTTGTAACGATGTATAATATTGATCACTTGATCACGTTCTTTTTTATGTGCTATTTATCCAATATTTATTTTCTTGCTGATATAACATTAGATAAAGAAATATCTTATTTAATGACTTTATTTTTCATTGATAAAGGTACAAACTGCTGTAGGCAACTCTTCGTGTATACATATGAGTAAGAATTATTGCGTTCAATTACATGTCGCTTCTTAATACATACTTGTTTTGATGGTGTTTGATAAGCTGGGTTCGAAGTATGATATTCCAAACGTATCGATAACCTAAAGCTTGTAAGGTCTGGAATTATTTTGTTGAATATTATTTGTAGTTCAATTTATTCATATTATTACTATATAAGTCGATAAAAATTAGTTAAATGTAACAAGCAGAACATAATGCAAAAGCAATAATTACAACCATATTCCAATAATACTATTTCATGTTTTGAGAACGCACACTCGGTATTTAGAGTATTTACACGCAAAGTGGCAAACATGTTTTTTGCAGCACTTAGGTGCGCTGCATTGTGATATTTTTTTAGTTGGGGAGTTCTGTCTGTTGAATATGTTGTAACTTTTAAAGACATATACAGCTGCATTTGGCAGTAATGGTGTATTTAGTAGGTATTACAACATGGGTTGTGCTCTTGTTTAGATTATATTGCTAGAAACTTACGAAGAACACGCAAATTTTTAAGATATGTACATACATATATCGTCAAGACTCGATGAGGTCATACATCATTCAGGCAATGTAACAAATCAATAATAGTTTCCTTATTGTTCAAGTTGCATATATATACTTATATACATATATGTATAACTTTGCTATTGGTATACTCAAGCATGCTCGAAGAGCTGTGTAGGACGAGCGAAATGCATTACTGATAAGAACTCGTTAACATACAGGGAAAATGCTAATTATGCAACAGGTACTTATTATATGAAATATAATGGCTTGACGGACCATGTGCATGTATTCTTTCTAGTCACTAATAGTTTCATTTTTAGAAACTATTTCCACTGGAGATTAAAATCTTCGCAAATCTAAGCGAGATAAACCATATAGAAACAAGAAAACTGTGTTGACGCAATTAGTATAGATTTATATTCATTTAGAGCTTCTGCTTCTGTAACTACATACTTTCACGATTATGCACCATTCCACCAATTACGTATTGAATTATAGCGTCACAATTACCCTATACGAAGTCGTTGTTTCGCCGGCTACGATGCATACTGTTCCATATTGGCAATAAAGATTTTATTTGAGATTAACAATTTAGCTATATCCAATGGAAAAAGCAACAAAGACCGGTCAGATAATCTGGGAAAGGTTAACGTTCTGCATTTTGCGCATTTTATCGTACGGGGCATATCGTTATTGGTAGTCGTTTGCTAACGGATACTTGAGCAATTGTTCACAATGTAATTGGAACTATATCCTGCATAATT
Source organism: Popillia japonica (assembly GCA_004785975.1). Lineage (NCBI taxonomy): Eukaryota > Metazoa > Arthropoda > Insecta > Coleoptera > Scarabaeidae > Popillia > Popillia japonica. Next base: position 29,055 of record SMLS01060844.1, read on the forward strand.
TCAGTGGTAAATACGTGCCCGAAACGGCCAAATCGGTACACGTAATCTAGGAGTTTATATAACCGCAGAACCACGATGTTGGAATGCATTTCTGTAACTGAATTGTGTTTTATAGATTACCAACTTATCGATTGACAAATATAGGAGACTATATTTTTATTTCAGTTTTCATTCCAGAACACAGTGGTACATGTCTAATGATATCAAACAAGAATGTTAACAAGATTTGCCAATTGTAGTAATGATTTTTAAAAGTAGGTTTAAGATAAAGTGTTAGTAGTTTATGACTACTAAAGTAGCACATCAAGATGTGCTTTTCTATTTCATATTGTGGACAATTAAATTTTGTTTGGGTGTTTGATACTGCCACTTTGTATACTTATGACTTACTGCAAATATACCACCAGTAAACCAAAGGAACTAAAAGTAGGTAGGTAACCAAAAACTAGGTAGGTACCCCGTAGTACAGTTTGTAATGTATCTTGCCAAGCGCGTTATTTGCGCTGACTGTAGTAATATGATCTATCTTTTGATTTGCCATTAGATACACCGCAAAATATTTGTTCTAATGTCTAACGGCTGGCTAGTGAACATTTTGTTGGTAATTTTAGACGCAGGTGTTTCCAAGATAATCCTCACTATTACATCAAGTCATTGCAGCTATTGATCATTTTTACGATTGATTATTAATAATGTTGTTGTTGTTACGTGACGGATTCTAATTGCAGCTCCTTTCTACCTTTTTGTAGCATTTATACAGCAATTCTTGTTGGATAAATGCAATTATTAGTTATTGGTGGAAAAACAACAGGATAGCAGAAATAATACAGTAAGAGTATTAGCGCGTTATAGGAGTTACAGTATGAAGCCGAACATTGTAAAATCTGTTTTTAATCAGCACACACTATTGCGGTATGCAGTAACTGAAGAAAGTATAAAATTATCAAAAACTGGATATTAATGCAATTAGAAATGAATCACGGTCGGAGGTTTAATTAAATTAAATTAGGATTACCTAATTATTGAAACAAAATTCCGATACTATCAAATTTATGAATTTAATCAATTGTCAAAATACATACGTTTTTTTTTAATTGATCTGATGAATGGGTGTATGTGTACCTACATACATATGTACATATATTTCCAGGAAGAATACATTGCATGCTGGTTCACCATACGCCTGCGGGGCGATGTTAAGTCATGAAAGCAATGGAGAAGAATCAACTGAACAACAACCTTTTGTAAAAAATTTCGTGTTCTATAAAAAAGGCATTACAATGTTTTTGATAGTTTGTGCCATTAAGGCAGTACTTGCAAAAAAAAGTAACGTTTTGATGATATTATTGCTTCCTTTGAACACGTAGCCTCAACGATGAAATTGTTTTTCAGAAGTTACTTTTGCTGACTAGGAATTTGTCACAATATTGAAGACATTGTGTAGAACTACTATTTATTGCCTGGCACAACCATGCAATAAAGAAATCAATACAGGGTGTCAAATGAATAGTGTCGGAAAATTATAAACTATAAAACCAATATCACAAGAAAGGTAAATGCAAAAAAATTACGATCATATATTAAAATAATTTTTCCTTTAATAAGTACCAAGTTTTGTTAAATACGGGCCTGACACGTGTGTACAAGAAAAAAAGGAACGCTGCTAAAATTTCTAATAGACATAAACAGATATTTTTTATCAAGTTGAATATGTAAATAAATGTTTATTGTACTCTATGAATACATTTCTTTACCAAGCAGCTGAATTACACATGTGGTCTTTTCAGAAATATTCTATTTATAACAAGGTCACAAATTTACTACAGATTTTATTCTTTTCCACCTGTTCTTTTTTTTCGTAGGAATCAGGTGTTTTTGTATTTTTCATTACAGCAACTTTCAATATTAAAGTACAACGACATATTATTACCTAATGATCTGGTAATTAATAATTTACTATTTGAGATCGCGTTCGTAGTTAATAGTTTTTTTCTTTTCAAATAATTCGTGGTAGTCTTGAAAAGGACTGTTTGATGAGAAACAGGACAGTAGGTAGTAATGTCCGCAATTACTACCATTAGCTCCGGATGCACGCTTCTATGCGATGGCAAAACTTATCATAAGCTGGGCCGCTGTGACAACACAGTCTCGAAGAGCCTCGATGTCTAAAATTTCCCGTCGACGCTCATAAACAAAGTTTTTCATGTATCCTCATAGGAAAACGTCCAACAGATTCAAATCGGGACTTCGTGCTGGCCACAGAATCGTTCCTTCTCGTCCTATCCAATATGCGAATGCCTGGTTAGATGTTCCCATACAAGTCGGGCAATATGTGAAGGTGCCCCATCGTGCATGAACTACATTTGCTGTCGTACATCTACCTAGTGATATGTCATCCAAGTAATCGGGTAACGTATTTTGCAGACAATTCAAATTGATCTACCGCATTTAATTTTTCGGGAAGTAAATGTGGCCCAAATAAATGATAGCCCTATGTTGGGATAAACTCTGATGTATGTATATCTTGTGGGTTTGATCGGCCCAGTGATAAATATTATGGTAATTCAGCACACCATTTTTTGTGAGGCAGTATTCATCGGTAAACAGGATCACGGATCGAAGATGTGGAAGACAAGTTTCTGTATGACGAAACCATTCACAACAGGTAACCCGTCGTGGAAAATCATTGGCATCATACTCTCACCGCATGGCAGGAGCGGTAGATAAGTATCACGTTAAAAGCAGAGCTAATGGTGTTACTACCAGATGTGGGAAAGTGGATTAAATGTGGACATACACGCATAGATGAGCCTACCTGACGCAAGTTTTGACAGGTCGTGGTGTATTTCAAACGTATTGCATGCAGAAGAGGAGAAGTAACGGGAGAAAAATGTATGTACTGCGGAGCTACGAATATGGTAGAGCACACAATATTTGTGTGCGATCGGAGTGACGAAAGCCAGCCAGCAAAGAATAAACTTGGCAAGACTCTCGACTTCAAAAAAGAAACTTGGCAAGACGATAACAGTTGAAAACTTTACAGACACTGCTCCAGAATTTAAGGGAAACTGGGATCAGGTATATGAAATGGTGAGAAAAATAATGAAAACCAAAGAAGTAAAAAAAAGAGAAAGACAAAGAATCTGCATAGAAAGGACATGATTCTGAAAGGCATATAAGTTTTACTATGAGTATACTAGGAAATAAGGGGTGGTTTCAGTGGGTACCTATATCAGTTATCGCACACCCGACTGGAATTCCCATACTTATACTAGTTAAAAAAAAATGAAATAGATGAATATCAAGTGATCGTTATTATGTATGCTCGTTTGATATTTTTGTTCCCAACCATACAATTAAGGTTATATTGTTAAAAATCAGTTTTATCTTCTTAAGTTCTTAAGGACTTAATAAAGAAACCCCTACAATCGGATTGCAAAGAATATCAGCCCGGGTATTTTATTTCTTTGTGCCTGGTACAATGATTTTGGTAAATGTCATTTGCAATTACGCCATACGAATGCATTGTTTCCATTAAATGAATATTTAGTTGAAAAGATATAATATATAATATGAAGAATATTCATGTCTATTTTGCAGATTTTTGAATAAAATATTTTTGTTATACGAACTCTAGCCTTGGGGCAATCATTATTCTTAAACAAAATATTGTATAGATCTAGGATTGTATTGCGTCTGAAGGTGCCAATGTCGATGTCCTTAAAGTTAGTTTCACCTTAGATACGATGCATACATAAAACCAAAGAAAGTGCACTGTTTTAATGGTTGCCTATGAGTCCATATCCATGAATCATTTTATTAAATATTGCATTTCATATGACAATTATTTTGTCTGTACAATATTCATAACACTTTGTCCTCTTTACATTTTTATCGGTATTCTTTGTTTGTTTTCAACAAGTAGTATTCCGTATCTATAATTTCAAACGTGAGTATTTTCGAGCAAATGGTTAGTAAAGATAGAGTTTTTAGATTCATTGACGAGAAATTTGTTCTAAATGTTCTAAATTTTGTTTAGCCAATCTTCTTCTGATTTGCTCAAAACACTCTTGGACATGTATTATACATTCCCTTAATTACTTTTATTTTTGTTAGGTCACACACATTATTAATTTCTTAAAATACAGTTACTATTATTTAGTATTGCAACTACCTGTTTAGAAGTAGAAATTTCACTTCACATATTCAAGACATTAAAATAATCGGTAATTATATTACAAAAAATATTCTCTTGTAATTGCATATCGTCTACCTTGCAGTTATTAGGATATCTGGTACTGAAATGAGCAACGACGTAAACAAACAAACAGGAGAGTGCACGAGTTGAATGTATGAAGACTCACGTAGAGTCGAACACGGAATGTTCCGCGTTCAAACATTAGCAATTTATCATGGTCGAGATTCTAAAGAGCAGAGCAGAAATAAGTAGTAGTAGGGTCAGAACGGTCTCTCACTACGGTTTGATTAATACATATGATGAACATGATTGGAGATTATCGCGACTAGCATTGGCTAGTTAAACTATTAATAACAGCAATTACCGAGAGGTGCGGCCACGAATTCAAACTTATCCGTTATTGGATATCGGGCAACTGTCTTGGAGATATTCGCCACGATTGAAAACTAAAAACCCATGACGAAATTTTTCTGCCTACACATCTATACTATACATTTAGCGTTAAATGGAACCTGGTATATTCAGAACGTGAGCATATTTTATGTATATAATACACCATTTGTCTTTGGGCGTTGTCGTAACATCAACACCTGCTTTATATGTTTTATCAATATGTGTAGTACCATAGTGGTAACTATAGTATTGATCAGCCCAGCTTGACATATTTATTGGTGTATGTATAGTATATCGACGCGTTAAAAACAGTAACCTATAATTTTTAATAATTATGTTTAAAGTTGTGGAATTTTCTAATCTTGATAATGAATTTGTTTTAATTGAATTTTTACTGCCGATACACACATATGTATACAGGGTGTATTTGAAATAAAAGTAAAAAATATTAAGAATGGTAATAAACAATTATGTATAATATAAATCCAAAAAATTTTTGTTCAATTACGACTCGAATGCCAAAATTAAAATCTCCCATATAAATTGTAATATGAGCCGCCTATGAATCGAGAATATATTTAACTCGATCAAACTAACGCAAGACATCGCAGAAACAGCTGTCGATGTTATAAAAACCACGATATAACGCTGATGTGTCAGTTTTTTAAATAGCTTTGAATGAAAAGTTCAATAATATCAATGTGATGACGTATGAAAATACTATCGGAGACTAATTAATAAAGGATCTTTTGTTTTAAATGTATGCAATCTATGGAATTACTCTAAGCAACGATTGAAAATCAATTAACTGTAGCAAAAGTAAAAGTATTATTGTGAAATAAAGATAGTTTCTTAGTTGCAATTTTTGTAATCGTAGTCGTATTTTCCTTTTTATTAAAGAATTGTTGGTTCCATGTCTGCAACATCTACAATCATTGCCTCTGATTGTGCGTTGCACACATGTTAAATATCGCGTACAAATATTTGTTAAAACAGTGGCGCGATAAATATTTTATAAATATCTGCGTTATTTTTTTTTCTCGCGTCTGGGAATGAATTTGCGCAAGTTATTTTGGATTTAAGTTTAATAAAATAATATCTTTCCATTTTTCATAGTCTTCACTTTTATTTCAAATACACCCTGTATGTATAGGTAGATGCAATGCGTTGAAATTTAAACGAATATGACAGCAACACAACAGCTAAGCATGAAAATTGTTGCCTTTCGAGGATGAATAGAGGAACGATATGTATGTATAGTGTGACAAATAGACAAAATTGGGTAACAATATTGTACAAGATATACATATACCTACATATAACATGGGTTCATTTCAAAAGTTCATCAAGTAGTATGTGACTTATTGAGAAAACTTTTAAGTAAGTAGGTATGTCGTTAATTAAAACTGAACTTTTAACCTATAAAGTAGTAGTATATTTTAACAGTTGTGTACATCTACATAACTAATAAATAACACATGATATGTATTTATTAAAAACTATGGTAGGTATAATAATAATATCAATGTATTTTGCAATACGAATAAATAAATAGGTACTAATTGAAAGGTATAACAAGCGTTGGAAATGTTTTTCAACTGCAAACTATTTTCAAATTCTCCGTTCAAAATTTTTAATCACATTCTGTAACTGTGGTTGTGCAATTGTATTGTTATGAATTTCCACGCATTTCTGTTCGATTATTTGCTGCACATCATTCAAATTCAACATAAGTGTTCGAAGTATGCTGTTTTTTAGATAAGACCATAAGAAAAAGTAGTGAGGTGTCAATAAGTATATAGATACATGCGTACATATCGAAGAATTTCCGCATTTGGGTTAATTATACGATGATCAAAAAACTCCCCTATGTAATTCCAAGATTCCGCAGTACAGTAACAAGACACCCCATCTTGTTGGAAGTATGCGCTCTGAGTTTCACCATCGTCCAACTAATTGATAAACGGTTTTAAAAATTCTGTGCGGTACGTTTGAGCAGTTAACGTTCCCTGAAAAAATATTGGTTCAATAAATCGCCTTTGGCTTATTCTTGCCCAAACACATATTTTCCCTGTATGTACCAATTCCTTAATATTTGCATATGGATTTTCACTACCCCAAATTCTTGTATTTTGTGAATATAAGTATGCCGTTTTACAAAACCATGCTTCATCAGTAAATATGACTCTTTGTGAACCTCGCCATTATTATTGTTCGTATTTGTAAACCAATTACAAAATTGAAATCAATGTCTAACAATTCTTATACTGCGGTCACAAGCTATGGATAAAGTTATAAATCTTTTTTCAATAATTTGAGAGTTGTACCAACAGAAAGGTCAATTTATTGACTTATGTGTCGAACAGATGTTTGCGATTCATTTCAGACGATCTCTTCAAGACCTCAAGTTGTCAATGTCTTGGGATGTACCTTTCTTAATTGCTCTCCTGCCTGATTTTTGTGAAACATTACCAGTTTGAGAAAACAAAGCATTTATTTATTGGTTTTGTCTTTTTTTGTGCAATGCTATCTGTAATCTATGTTAAAAACTTGAGTGCTAGTTTCCAATTCTCGCTATGTGTCTAAAGAATGATTCGATTTTTCTTGGAAACGACATTGCATTTATTTGATGTATGGTGCAAATTTCAAGTAATTCCATAAATTCTAAGCAGACATTTTATTGCGCGTGATTGTAATATATGTACTTTGTTGGTTTTTGGCCAACACGAGCAACTGCCAATTCCAATTTCGATAAAACTTGGTAGATTGGACGAGTATTTTAATAAAGGAATTGCTCGATCTTGAGAACACTACCTGTATAAAGTCTAAGGGATGTTTTTAATTTTTATGACTTTCTCCAAACTACATACTTTTCCTATTTAACAAATGAGAAAAATGTACTATCAAGCGCATTCACAAAATGAGTTCCCCTAAAATTTCCTAATTTATACATGTAATATTGCCTCTAATTTATTCTTTCTTCTCATCCAGTTGTTAGATAAACTTTACCTTCTGAAAAATATTTTCGATTATTTATTTTAGAGAAAACGTCAAATGAACTTATCACTTGACAAAAATAAGACATTTTTATTTTAAGTCACTCTATTTGTTTACTGCTTACAGTTGTTTTTCTTCATGTCATTATTTGGCGTATTCTGTAAAAATACAAAGACTTCGGTATAAATACCATTCAATAGATCATTAAAAAGTACATTTCTTGGTAAGTTAAAAAATTTGACGCCCTATTTAAACTAATCAAGTTATTGACACTTAAAGTTTATTACCCTTAAATTTAAAAAGAACCAAAGAGAAAGATATTTAACGTTATTCGAATTACGGGTAATAAAACACTTATTGTGCGATAACGATGGTGGGGATCCCTAAATGTTTAAAACAATAAGTGACCTCGCTAGCTCATACGGTTGGAGGGGGTGGGAGATAACAACCACAGATGATAGATGCCGGCGCCAGGAACCGTTATCTCAAACTTATTATTTTCTCCTAACACGGGATGTTCCAAATCCGCGTTCACGGGATCAAGTATCGGTAGGTTACTATGATTACAATAAGGGCAGCCAAAACCAGACGCAATAAAAGTCAACAATTAACAAGAACCGATATATGTATATTGACAAAATAAACGAAGGTACAGGTATCAAACAATTTACAAATCAACACAATAACGGGTTGATGTTGGTACGAAATACGAAAAATACATTGCACAAAAAAATTACCAAAGGTACAAAGATATAACGAAAGAACTAACAATTGAACATACATTGATTTCAACAAAACAATACAATACAACACAATAATATAAATAACATAAAAACAAACAGTATGACTTAGCTTAACTCCAGACAGGTACGGACACTTCCTATTTCCTTCACATAAATCCCCCGAAGGGTGAAACACAGACGTGCAACTAACCGGTTAAAATATCAATGCTAACACTAGCTCTTTAAACGATACGAGAACACAACACGATACTTCACTTGGCTTAACCGGATTTTTGAAGAAGTCGGAATCTCAGATTACCGTGGTCTTAGAGCCAAACTTCGTAAGCCAGTTATTTGTTTCTTTCTCCAAAATCCCACTTGTAGGGGTCTTGACGGGTAGCTGTTCTCGCGCCACAATTCCTGGGTCGCTAATTGGTTACTTAAGGGCCTTGGTTGTTGATTGGCTGACACTGGTGGTGAGATGTTATTAGCCAATAGCGTGCAAGATGGTCTGGATGATGTGACAACGATGGTTAACAACTGCGCATGTGTTCTGTTGGTGCACGAGTATTGTCAGCTCCTTTGTTGCCGCGCCGCCGATCCTAAGCCGGATACGACAACTGCGGGTAGTACGTACTGCGTAGTAAAACGTTTCCTTTGACGCATATAGCCGACGCGCACCTGCTATACACAAACTGAAATACACACTATACGCGGGTCAAATTGTTAAATACATACAGATATGGCTTAAAATTACATATGAAATATTGTTTGACAGTGATATGATAAGTTGCAAATTTATGAAAATACAGGTTACAAAGTAATACAATTGACATTTAAAAGTTTCATGAAAATCTAGGTTACATTTACAAATATGACAAGATTGTTTACAGAATAATACAATATTATTTACAAAATATATGCAGAGCGACGTTCTTTCGTTATAAATATTCTAATTAAATTTTGAACCGTAACAAGTTCTTACTTGATTTTTGTTAATTTTTGGACACCCTGTATAAGATGGCAATTTTATTATAATTGGAATATAACAGATGATCTACTGGTGCACTTCATTATAAATTTCACTACTGTACTTAACTTAAATACTTCTCTTGTATTTGAAATCTGCAAATAAGGTTAGACTAGCAGAAAATTCAAATTACTGAAAAGAAAAAAGTTTTAGGTATTATAAACCTACTTATTTTGATCGAAGAATCCAAAGGTGCAATATTATTCTTAGTATTCCATTAAAAAAAAACAGAACTCTGATACTTTTAGAGCTTCTTGGACACCCTGTATAATATGAAAATAATTTTAAAAAGTACCCGTAATAGACCTGTATATCCCAAAAATGAAACTTTTTGAAAGTCACGTATTTTCGCCACAATATTCCATGCCGTATAGCGTGGATAACCCTGTATTTTTAATTATCTACACGCATTATGTCGTTTGTCCTAGTTGTTTTTTAGTTAGGGGTTTATCGCAGTCAATTGATGTTAGAATGAACATTCACCTTGTATAACACACACCTGTAAAAGACAAATGTCATAACTTGCAATCAAGGTTTGCAAGCATGTATTTAATAACACCCAGCGTTTGTCTGCGTTAATAAAACAAGTTTAGTTTTGCAAGCCGTATCTGAGGACCCATAACTTGCATAAAAATCAGCTTGATGATTATTTATTTATCTATTGCTAGTGTTCTTTTTGTCAGGCATACGCAAGATAGAAACGAAAACGTTTACGTTCATACGATATTAACTTTACGCTTACTCAGATAGTATCTAGTGTCTTTTCCAGTCTATATTTGCCAGAGCTGTTTTGTTAAGTTGTACAGAGTGCCCGGTAAAGGTGTTCCAAAACTTAGAGAAGTGGTGGAGGATGTCACTGCCATCAATAAAGTCTATAAGTATGTACTTTTAGCTTCCGATTCGTCCTTAAAAAGTAGATGTTTTATTTTTCAGGCTTCAATTCTCTTAAAACTACAACTGATTGCAAAGTCGGCGTTGTTTATAGTTTTTGTTTACCTTTCGTTTTCAGTGAATTGTGACCTTTGTTAGTGATACGCTGAAGAATTTCATTATTTATCTAAAACAAGAAATTATTTCTACTAAGAATATGCAAATATGCATTTAGCATTGGGCAAGGCTGCCGGGAATAAACATGTATATATTTTTTTTTTGCTGAACATTGCAGAATGCGTGAAAATGGTGTTGTATACCAGTGATTGTAAATTGGGCTGCTGCCGTTCGACGAAACGCCACAAAGCAGCATAGAAAATGTCCGCCGAAAAAATATTTGCAAACTTTCCATAGAGTTTAACGTTACAAAATGTTTTGTGTCCAGCACCGTTCGTCAGCAGGTACTTTGTCCTTTTCATTGCCAACGAGTACAAGGATTGCAGCTCACAGATTATGACGCCAGAGTTCAATTTTGTAGATGGTACTTGAGAAAAATATTAATGGATAATGGATTTGCAGAACAGATTATTTTTACCAATGAAGCTACATTCACAAGAAATGAAGTTTTCAATTTCTACAATTGATCTTGATATCTTGATTGGCCTTGGCTACAATGGCCATTGAGCCACGTCTTTCTATTGATGAATTCTACAATCTTGAATTTGATTTGATGAAAATCCGCATACAATTTTATCAGGACGGCGCCATCAACAATTTGAATAACTGATAGCGAATTGTTGGCCCATTTGAATTACCTGCTCGACTGAATGGAGATAATTATTGTGAGTTTTTACGAATTTTTTTCTCAGATTTGTTAGACAATGTTGAATTTCGTTTGCGTGTGAATTCCCAGTTAATGCATGACGAAGCTTCTGCACATTTTGGTCTTGCGGTACGAAGATATCTCAATGAACAATACCTTAGAAACGGGATTGACAGAAGCGGTTCTGTGACATGTCCAGCAACATTTCCTGATGTAATTCATTTGGACTTTTACTTGCGGAGCCATATGAAGGATTTAGTTCAATTATTATTGAATTATTGATTATGCCGCTGTTTTTTTAAGGACGGTATTCGAGGCAATTTTTAATACTTACCGTGAACCAACACGGATTCTTCCCTGGACGTAGTACTTAAACAAGTCAACTTCAACTTTCTAGTTTCCGGTCAGCAGGTGGATGCAGTGTATGTGGACTTTAGACACGTTCTTGATCAAGTTGATCACTCGTTAGGTACTAATCCATAAATTATTTTTCTATGGGATAGGGGGTACATTGCTGTGTTGGATAACATCATACTTGTAAGATAGAGTGGAAATAGTGAAGTTGCCGTCTGCGCAGTTCCGACCGATAGGTGTAACATCAGGAGTTCCTCAGGGAAGCCAATTCTCTTCTCATTTTTCATGCATGACCCGTATTATTCCTTTCTTGATGTTAATTTTTTGGCATATGCGGATGATTTGAAAATGTTTGCGGCTGTTTCTTCTATAACGGAGTGCTACTGTTTACAACATAATCTGGGTAGGCTTGTTGAGTGGTGCTTTTATTATCTTTCACTTTTCGTTTTGAAGTGCTATATATTTCAGCACATTGGTGCTAGTACAGAAAATTTTGTACCAGTCCCATATGTCGAGAACGAAAAACAGATGTAGCCAAAGCTTCTAATCGTGGGAACTATGCACCATGTAACATGCATCTTTTTGTTACTACAACAAAAATGTATAATTGTTAAAATGTTTACGATTGCAACTCCTTAATAAGATTACCGCTTGTAACATTACATACAGCGTTAGTAAAAAGTCCCGGAACGGTCGAATAACTTTGTTATTTGAAAATTATGATTTCTGAAATTTGGTATGGGGGTATAGTTAAT
>SMLS01060845.1:0-23628 GCA_004785975.1 Popillia japonica
GGGGTAATTGGAAACATTAAGGGGTAATGGGAAACTAGTGTTTTTTTTAATAAGATATATCCGAATTGAACTTTTTACTTGACAAATAGATTAGCAAACGACCAATAAGACTATCCCAAACCCAAAAGAAAAATTAGTTATAACATATGAACTTTTACAAGCATCATTTATGAAAACCACCAAGAAATGTTTCCAATTACCCCACTTGACCCTACCTACATCTATTATTTATCTTACGTAATCTCATATTCTATAAAATGCGATTATTGCTGATCGCCCTTAGTTATTGCGCACACAATTAATACCGAACCTAACAGATTTATTGAAATATCAAGTCATTCGATTAGTTCAGAATAATTTATAATGTCGCGCTTTTGGCGGCATTCGTGCGTTAAGGGTTAAACTAATAAAGTAAGCGAAAATAATACGTGTGTAATCGCATACGCACTCTAAAAACTATTTTTATTATATATGTATAGGACTTGGACACAATAAACCGATAGTGCTCAAGCTTGACCGATACTTCCAGTGTTCCGCAGAGGTCTATGTATGTTGGGCCTTTGGTATTTAATCTTTTTATATATATTGCCACACTACATAACTAGTACAATTCTTTTCGCGGACAATACAACTGCTATTGATACGAGACCGAAACAGGAAGAAATACTTCAGAAATGCCGTATTGCTTTGCGGACACTGCATTAATGGTTCTGAAAAAATAAATTGTTAATTAATGGGAGCAAAAGGGATAAAGTAAGAAAGACTATTAAATACAATACTAATAAAATACACAATAACGTAATAGGTTCACGGTGTATGAAATTTCCACTAGAAGTGTAGTTTTAATTACGAACGTATAAGTATGAACAGTGGGAAACAAAGATTTAATCAGATTACATGTAACGCAATTTTTATTAACCGCGTCAACTGTACTCGCAAAATAAACACACGTCAATCTTTAGAATTACAGCAACTTGATTTTATTTAATCATGTTATATGAAACTTGCTATGCAGATTTTGAAGTAGGTAACAGTTGCACACTATTAGACGACTTGTATAGAAAACGTTCCCAAGACAAGGAAAGCTTTTATTATGGAAATACAACTAAGATATACGCAACAATATTCGAATTTTTATTGTGGATGGGATCTTAAATAAGAAACATCTATTACTGATGAATATGTTCTGATTTATATACGACAGTTACTTCATAATTCATAACTACAATTCAATTATGCCAATGTTTATACAATTTTGTGGCGTATATTTTATGTACGAATTTAGTATACGATTATTAAAATATTGTATTGTAATATTATTATATACGAATCCACTATTACTTATAAGTGGCCACGGTGATATGGATCATAATTGGCTAAATACTTATCAGTTAAAATCCGAGAATTTTCTATTACAGCTAAGTGTCTAACATTATCATTACTTAATAGTCTATTGCTATCAGATGCCAGTAGTCGAGCACTGTCATTAACGTTACTCAAAATCCGATTGTCATTAGTTAACATTCTATTGTCGTTTAAAAGGCGCGTATTGTCGTTTGCTAACAATCTGGGTGGTTCACTGACATTCACGAGTAACCTGGAATTATCATTAGCTAGAAGTCTATTGTCGTTGAGAAGATTACGATTATCAGTTAATAGGTGGGTTGTCTCATTTAATATGCGCGACCCATCCGTAGCTAACATCCTTGTGTTGTCAGTTTGCAGCAATCTAGCAGGATCCTGTTGTATAATTCTATTATCAGTAGTTTGTTGCTGTTGCTGCTGCGACTGAGAAGCCTGTTGTATTAATCTATTAGGATCGTTAGTTTGATGGTATTTTTGCTCAGATGAATTGTGATACTTAGGCATTCGTTGTGTTTCTTGTGAGTTATACTTGGGCGATGGAGCATGAACCTATAAAACAAATTTACATTACTATAAAAATATTCGTATCAATCGAATCAAACTGGAGACGCAGTTGGTCAAAAAAAACCTTTAATAACCATTCAATAATTGAATTAATCATAATCAGTTAATTTTATGATTGAACAATTCACACAATTATTCATGCTTAACCCGTAACTGCTACCGACGGGGTCTCCGTGACCCAATCATATGTTTAGCTTACTTTTTAAATTTTATTTGAATAGTGTGGAGGCTACACTTACAGTTATTCTCTAAGTTACTAACGCATGGAACAGTGTGGAGGGTGGTTGCGTTAGGTTGGTGTAAAAAGAGCGATGCAGCTGAAAGTGATAATGACGACCAGGACAACGAAACATATAGCGATCGCAACACCGACAGTGAATTTGAGGCAGATGATGTCAACGGGTGATTTGACGGATGGTAATAGGAATGATCTAGTAAATCGCATGGTTGTTGGTATGGCAAAGACTCAACAAAATGGGCTAAAAAACTCCTTCAAAAGGTAAAGTAAAAGCTCGTATAAGGGTTCTCCAAGGACTGAAAAGCCCGGCTCGGGAAAACCCACCGGTGAGTCCTTTAGACGCGTAGAAAATACTTTTCACTGACCAAATGTTGGAGGTAATAGTTGAAAATACTAAAGGGTAAATATCTCGCTATAATTTATTGAAACAACTGGGAGTTTGGTTATATACTCCGCACATCAAACGAAGAATTATAAAACAAAAGCACCTCGCCAACTTCATTGCCTCGCAGCAAATATTTTTGGAGTAATTGTAGAAGACACACCAATCCTATACCAATTCAAGAGGTAATAAAATAAAAACGTTGTGCAATCTGTACAGCGAAAAAAAAAAGCGCAAAACAAATACATTGTGTGTAATGTGCAAAATACAGATTTGTTTACAATGTGCTATAAAAGTAAGTCCTAATTGAAAATGAACAATTTCTTTCATACTTTTCAGTTCGCCGTTATATGTAGTGATACTTGTATTCCTGAATAAAAAGCCTTTTTTAATATTATTTTTCATTTCCTGTGTTTATAAAAATTGGATCAGCGTGACCCGTCTGTAGCAGTTGCATTAAAATTATATGTCGGTAGTAGTTACGGGTTAAGAAATAGTACCTAGTCGGTAGAAAAACCAGTAGCTAAAAATGGAGTCAACAAAATAGCGCATAAAAAATACGATACTCATCGATATTTTTTCTAGAAAATAGTATTTGCAATTTTTTTTTACAATTACAAAGAAAAACAACAATAATACAATTTTTTTAACAACTACTATGTATTTTCAGTATCTTTCAAGTGAATTGGGTTATTTTATTCATCCAATAAAATCACTTGGTTATAACCACTGGAAGTGACAATCATTCCTCCTTGTATTTACAAATACAACAAAGCAAGAAGTATTTTAATAAAAATAACGGGTTATAAAAATTCTTACTTGCAGCCTATGATTTCTGAACAGCATGATAATTTAGTGCACTACAAAATAGATATTATCTACGTTAACGTCAACAGCAAAATTTAGGGTATTGATAGAACTATGCCAATACAATATATACATACACGCAATTATTTTATTTAGTATTGTCCGCGTAAGTTATAACAAATTTACTAACGTTACAAAGTATTGAAATACTATATGATTCAAAATACTTTTTATAAGCGGTGGCTATGGATTACATATATTTGAAAAACGTATGGCTTAGCTTAATATCATTTAATTAAACTGTCAAATGTAATTAATTTTTTCTTAGTAAATTACCTATTACCTACTATCTGGTTGCTAAGTAAACAGATCATTACAAGCTACTGACATGTAATGACTAAGCACGTAATAAAAAAATTACGCTTCAGTTCTATATATGTAAAAACAATCAAATAACCATGGAAACGATTTAGTACCCGCCCATAATTTTGACAGATTAAAATTAATTAAAACTCGCTGTCCGCTATCTGAATATACATTTATTTTAAAATAAATAACTGAAATGAGTTCATCGGATAGCAAAAATGAATTGAGTAATACACCACCCAATATTATCCAGTTAGCTGCGAACACTACTAAAAACCTATTACCAGAAAAATCAAGAGAAAGATATGAAAAGGTATACCAGCAATGGAATGGCGTACAACAAACAATGTAAATTGATAAATTCGTTCGTAGAAATTTGCTCGTAGAAAAAGTATAGTACACAACTAGAGTTGTAAGCTTATTACATGCTCGTAGAATTACTGAGAATACTACAATTTTTCTACTCGCATGTGATAAGCTACTTACAACTCTCGTTATGTAATCTACTATCATACTATTAAATGTCAGAATTTTGGTTAGCTTGAATGTTAAATTGTCGTTGGCAGTAACTTATTACATTGAATTAGAAAAATGGTGTTTACTGATCAACAAAAGGCATTATTAAGTCATACTTTTCGCAATGGATATATTCGGAATGGTGAATGGAAGTATAGAAGTCAACCATATTTACAAGAAATTCGTTTGAAATATCCAGAAATAATAATCGATGAAGCCGCATTTTATAGCATTCGTTATCTGGTAAATACATTTCGAGATACTGGAGCTGTTTAACGAAAGAAAGGTAGTGGCAGACGTACAATAGGTACAAAGAATATTGATTATTTGCTAATACATTTGATTTTAAAATTAATCGCATTTGACAGAGCGAATCAGATTCGGTCTGACGAGTTGTCAACTCACTGAATGTCACCACAGACTACTCCAGACCGGTAACTAAGGTTGCAAGTTAATCCAGAAAATTCTATCATTATTTAATACACAAAGCTATAGATCTGCCCAACTCTCTCATATTCTGAGCCAGCAGAGCCAGGTGGCGCTACTGACGTGACTGTTTGCGCATGCGCAAAATTTGTAATTTCTCTTTAAAAAAAAGGATAACATATTTTATGTTTGTAACATTTTTGTTGTTTATACGTTCCCTTCACTACCCAATAAATATGTCAAGTTAATGTATTTGTCATACATTTGTACCATTTGTATTAGTAAAAAGAAAATAACCCGTTATTAGCTAAAAAGGCTGCGTTTCATTATTCACAACATAAGTTAAGAATAATTTATGACCTTTTGGTCAGAAATTCAATCAAGTAAGACAGAAATGGGATGCAAATCCTGAAATAGAAATATCTGTGGATAATGGCGAAAAGGATATAGAACGTTAAAGGAAATCGACACTTGGACAGAGGTTGATGATTGCCCGGAACACAAAGAAATTGTTAGAAGTAAATGGGTATTAACCATAAAGAAAAATTTAGAAGGAATAAATCAATATAAAGCTCGTTTAGTAACAAGAGGTTTTGAACAGATTGATGCAGCTTTTGACATATACGCGCCTGCAGCAAGATTAAACACATTTATAATTTTTATGGCAATAGCCAACAAAATGAAATTACCCGTCATTAGTTCGACATAACTGGAGCTTTTTGTCCGGAGGCACACACAAGAAACGGTATATATGAAATTGCCGGACGATAAATTATGTAAGTTAAATCGTTAAATTTATAGAGTAATTTATTATTTTTGATTCAAAACGAGTTTGATATATTTGAGTTTTTATTGTGGTTCTTAATCCTATATAAAATTATATGTATATATAATTGTGCGTGTGTATATGTAATTGTGCGTTTATAGGTCTATCATGAAATATTACAATCTTCCAATTCTTGCTTTATTCACAGATTACTCTTGTTAGTATTGGGGTACTATTTTATGTAATATGAAAGTTAAAAAAATCCAATTGATTTTATTACAGCAGACAGAAGGCAAAATCTAGTATTTTAATAAGATCAATTGATATGTAATAAATATATGTACGAACTATTTCAAATTACACAATTTTCCCGCCATGTAGCGATCGTCCTGCCATCTACGCATGCCGTTCAAAAATGAGAGAAAGAACGAAAATATTACTTGTCCTTCTCAAAAATATCGGATTAATTTTTATCGCTTAGTTACCGGTCTGTAAGTAGTCTGTGATGTCACTGACCTAACGACTTCGACTGCTTTACTTGCTCGTCTGACAGTGTTAAGTTAAGCCATGCTGTTTTAAAATATAAAATATATATAAAATATATATAGTTAATCACGTAATAGTTTTTTACGAACCAAGTGCGTGAAAATGTATTTCGCGAATGAGTGGGCAGTTTATGGACACGAATTCGCGAAATGTTTCACGCACGACATTTGTACAATATTTTTTGTACGAGTACTTTAATAATACCTATCGTTAAATGCGTTTTCATTTATGATACACTACAAATTTCTTGATATTAATTTTAAAAAAATGAGTTGGCAGTATTGATTATTTGAACTAACATTTAATTTAAAATTATGAAATTCAGAAAATTCGATACAAAATTAAAATCTGTACAAAATGAATTCTTATAATGAAATAGAATGTACCCTGTAATTAATAATTAACTTCATTTAGTAATCACAGTTGTTTCACTAGTTAAGAAGAAAAAGATACGTCCTGCAATTTTTTGCATCATAAAATTTGTTCCAGCTTTTGCATTGGATTTTGTAATTAATACATATTTCGAAGAAAAGAACTATTACAAATTGCTCTTCAACACTTTAAATAATTCACAATTGCTTTTAAATTTAAATATGGATATCACCTTAATTTAAAATTCCACTTGAGGGTCAATAAAACAGAATTTAAAACAAAAACGCCTGTAATAGGCGTTCATGGTCTATTGTTGGAATCACCCTGCCAACGAGTACAATGAAACTAGATCAAACATTAGCAGCAGACCAGGTTTCGACTGACGCAGTCTCATCACCGCAATTCTGAATCTGATCCGATTTCACTGCTCTCGACGTTACTTATATGCTTCCGACAATGGAGTAATTCAAAGCTTATTATACCCTCTAGTGGCTATAAATCGAAAGTAGCACATCCCGGGAGTACCACACAATGACAGATCTCTACAGCAGATACTAATCTATCTCAGGCAATGCGTGGATTGCCAATCCGGATAGATGTCTTTATCTGCTATCACTACAGTGGTGAT
The DNA here is from genome assembly GCA_004785975.1 of Popillia japonica. Classification (NCBI taxonomy): domain Eukaryota; kingdom Metazoa; phylum Arthropoda; class Insecta; order Coleoptera; family Scarabaeidae; genus Popillia; species Popillia japonica. The sequence goes on from SMLS01060845.1 coordinate 6,977, forward strand.
TCCTTTACGACTTGACATGAAGTGATATAAATATTAAACACAAAAATACCTATAATAGTTATACTAGCTTCATTGTACTCGTTGACAGTGTCATTCCAACAATAGACCATGAGTACATATTATAGGTATTTTTGTGTTTAATATTCTGTCATCTCTCGGCGTTATTTTAAAACAGAATTGAATTTAAACTCAATTTATTCCTGAACCTAAATAAATTAGATTTTTGTAATAATATTTCTTCACTGGACGAAATTAACATTAGATGGTGTCAAATAAGTTTTTATTGATTTCTGATAGTGTTGATTTGACCTCCAAGTGGAAAAATATGTAGAATTTAAAGATAAGTAGTTATAGATTATAAAAAATATACATATACATACTATTTCAATTTGAAATAAATTTAAAATGAACTAATCCGATAAAAACTTTAAAAAGCATACCTTCATATGTGTATTTAAAGTGCTTGATTGTGAAAATGCTTTTCCGCATGTAACACAAACATAAGGCCGTTCGCCAGAATGTACACGCATATGACGTAGTAGAATAGTGTTCACTGTGAAACCCCTACCGCATATATTACAAACATATGGCCGTTCTCCGGTATGATTTCTCATGTGATATTTTAGCTTCATGACAGTAGTAAATCTGAAAAAAACCAAATAAAAATTAAATTACATATATGTCGCCATCAACGGAATTTCCATTTTATTGAACCGAAGAATCCATTGTTTGAACGTATAAACATGCACTTGGACGAATAAAAAGCCGATCTAAAAGTATCTGATAGGTACAGCTATACAGACCTAATCACTGCAAAGTCAACGACGGGGAGGTACATACGCTCCTAGCTTTTTGGAAATCTAGCGTTGGGCCAGTTGTTTATAGGTAGGAATGTACCTTGCTAGTACTTTAGATATAATTAAACATGCATATACAACCGAATTTTTATGAAAAACTACCCACATATGCTTTTAACAAAAATTTCGTTTGTTCATAATACATATTATTCCCAAGGCTTTCAAGTATTTTTTTCCTAAATGAACTTCTTTTTTGTTAAATGCCGATTTAAAAATTTCAAGAATGCCTGCAGACCCAAAGCGTTAAAAGACTCAATTAAAAATTAGTTGCGCCGAGTTAAAGAACAACTATGTCCGGAGAAGAAGAAGTCTATCCCTACATTAGAGAAATATAAAAATAAATGGATCTAAAGTGAAATTTTGATGTCTCCGACACTCCTTTTTTCAAGCTAGGCAACTCGATATGTTCCGCCGAGATTCTGATGTCTGTCGGTAAATATGGGTTGCGATGATGATGTTAATGCCCTTGCTTGTATATTTATAGTAGAGCTGCTATCCGGATCCGGATAATTTTGGATCCCGATAATTTACTATCCGGATCTGAGAGCTATCCGGATCCACTATACGGATTCCCTATCCGGATCCACTATCCGCATCCCCATCCGAAATCTCGGATCCGCATCCCCTATCCGAAACCTCGGATCCAGATCTGCTATCCGAAACCTCACATCCGAATCTGCTATTGAAAATCATCAAATTTGCATCCTTTATGAGGTTTGTATCAACAACATCATTTTGTTTCCGAGTTCTCGCTAACATTAAAAAAATGGTAAAGAAAAAATGTTTTACGTTCCAACATTTTACTTTGTAAAATAATAAAACAAATCAATATTATTAATTAATATTATAAATAGCTAATAGATATTGCTATATACAACGTTTTAAGAAGAAAATAACTACTTTATTGGTATGTTAAATAAATAAATAAAATGAAAAATCGGGAACAAAACGTATTTGGTCTGAAGAGAAACACAAATATAAGGTTTTACTAAATAAATAAGAAATATGAAGTAACAATTATGAAGCACAAATCGGTTAATTCCAAGCAAAAAAACAAGTTTGCAGTGAGGACCTTTCTGCTCAATCCAGATCTTGGATAGCGGATCCGGATCCGAGGTTTCTGATAGCGGATCCGGATCCGAGGTTTCGGATAGTGGATCCGGATCTGAGGTTTTGGATAGCGAATCCGGATCCAAGGATTCGGATATACGGATAGTTTTGGATCCGGATATCCGGATCTTAATTCTGTCGGATATCTGCAGCACTAATTTATAGTCATTCGACCGTTTGGAATTACCTTTGTGTCTCTTCAATGGCTTACCCCATACACAATATTTTATACTCGCGTCGTACGCCATCTATTAGACACTCAAACCACAGTACGGTTGAATACCTATAATACGTTGAAATTAAAAACCCAAGATGAACGATAGACATCCTATATTGGTACTGTACGGATATCCTACGCATATCCTATACGACTATCATATGGATATGCTGTGCGGATATTATCTGGATGTCCGTCAAAGACATCCCTAGGGCATTCCACTTTTATGACTAATGTACGTCCAGAAATCGTCCAAGATTTTCAGTGAATCTAAAACGAATGTTTGCTGGATATCCACTACATCCTTAACGGACTTCCTCGAATATCTTATGGATGCAAGTGTGTTGCCTAGGATTACGCAACACGAACACGATAATTCCTGTTAAAAGTATTGATTTAGTTGAAGCTTTGGATATCTACTACAACGTGATATAGGATTATTTGCCTAATTTTCAAAATTTAACGCTCATTTAAATGCTTGAAAATATTAATTACTCGGTATCGCCTACTACATCAAATTAGTTCGTCGCATCGCATTTGAGAATCGGCACTTATCCTTAACAATTTAAAGATATTCACAGTAGTAGTCCCCTCGGATTCACCGAAACACAGTAGAAGTTACTACCAATTACGAATAATTAACAGTTGTATAGTCATAGTCAGCCATTACACCACAACAAGAGTGGCAAAATACTACTCACAATTGCGACCTGAAATTATTATTAATTACAAATGCTTGTTACTAGCTTAGGTAATATACAATCGAGTTAAATACAATCTAAAATTGTTAAGTGTATTACCCTTTCATTTAGCACATGTTAAGAGCATTGCCCCTTACAACTACATAAGGTACTGCAATACGCGTATATATATAGCAAAATACGACGGTATAAAAGCTGCAAGTTACAAAATACCTACCTTTTTTGGCACACTGAACATTCAATAGGCTTTTCAGTTCCATGTAATCTTTTATGGCTTGTAAGGTCACCTGATTGGCGAAAAGCTTTCCCACAAAATTCACAGGCGAACGGCCTTTCATTAGTATGTGTTCTCATATGTATTTTCAAACTGGCTTTCGATACATAACCATTTTTACACACCTCGCAAGTAAAAGGTCTCTCGCCAGTATGCGTTCGTAAATGTAGTTCTAAATTGAACCTTTGGGGAAAACATTTTCCGCAAATATTACATAAGAAGGGTCTATCGCCCGTGTGTTGTTTAATGTGAACGTCCAAAGTAGCAGCATCAGGAAACTCGCTCTTACAGTAATCGCATATATGTTTTAGTAACGCAGGATCGCCTTCTTTTTTCTCGTGAATTTTCATATGTTTCAATAAACTGTTTTCAGCGTAACACCCTTTATTACATATTTTACAAACAAACGGCTTTTCTCCACTATGCTTTAAAAGATGTTTAGTTAGTAACGTTGTGTGTATAAAACGTTTTTTACATATTTTGCACTCGTATGGTTTTTGATCTTCTGGTATATGTGTTCTCATATGATTATTCAAGTAATTTTCTTCAGTAAAGCCTCGTGGACATAATTTACATTTATAAGGCCGGTCTTCTATATGAGTTCTCAAATGTTTGCGAAACGATTTTAAATTGATAAAATGTTTCTTACACACATTGCACTGATTTGAATTGCGCTTGTGTTTTTTTGATCCAACTAAAAATATACGTAAAGACAGTTTTAGTAAAATTACAACAAAACTTACTTCTGTATAAGTACATATTCTTCTATTTTCTATTAGTAATATTTGCAACAGGATTTGTGCAATAAATGTACAAGCAACAATCTTGACCTTCTAATTAGTATTGGAATCGTGATATTAGCGCATTTAACGCCTTGTAGATGAATACTTAACATTACATAAACTATTAGTGTAAGACGTTATTGGGACGTGTAACGCTAGATTCGGTGGAATGTACCGCCAAAAACACATTAGACAAAAATTGTAATAATCTAATTGTTGTAATACGTTTGAGCGTTATTGTATACATATAGTTTTATACGCGTCATGTTTCTTTTATATGTAAGTTTTTTAAATGTAAGACATTTCTTATGTACAGATGTTGATTTGAAGGTTGCCACAGTGTCGAATAAATTGTTGAATGAAATACATCGCATTATTTAAATATACTAATATCATCAAGTTATCACATTGGCGACGAGGATTTGAGATTAGTGAACTATTTAAAAAGAAAAAAATGTCGATTGGTAAAATAAATGAGTTTCAACTGGGACAGAAAAACTGGAATACGTACATCGCACGTGTGAATCAATTTTTCATTGCGAATGAAATAAAGGAAGAGGCCAAAGTACCTATTTTAATTACCCTTGTAGGCGATGAAACCTACGAACTAATGGTCGATTTGTGTGATCCTGTGAAACCGGAATTAAAAACATATGAACAACTAGTGGAACTCGTACAAAATCACTTAGAACCAAAGCCGTCGATTTACGCTGAACGGCATAAATTTCGCTTACGAAGGCAAGAAGAAACAGAATCGATAGCTAATTACGTTGCTGCACTTAAGTCATTGGCGAAAACTTGCGAATTCAAGCAAAATTTAGAAGAGAATTTGAGAGATCAACTAGTATATGGTTTAAAAAGTGATATAATCAAGCAAAAACTATTTTCGGAAAAGGATCTGGGATATAAAGAAGCAGTAAAGATAGCCACGTGTTTGGAAGCTGCAGAAAAGGAAATAACGCATTGCGAGGGCAAAGGACATCCATCGTACGAAGTCCGTCATTTGGTTGCTGCCGGACGTCGAATGCGAGCAGGTACGTCATCGAGTGAAGACGGAAGCAAGCCTACGACATTCCGAGCGAAGAAGCACCAACCTTCGGAGAGATGCGAATGTTGCGGTCGCTCAAACCACATCCGTCAAAATTGTTATTTTAAGTCTGCTTTATGTCATATTTGTGGTAAGCGAGGTCATATCAGCCCTGTTTGTACTTCTAAAAATAATAAAGGTAAGAATAGATTTAAAAATTTTAAAGGCAATAGTCATTATATAGATTCAAATATTGATAAAATAAATGAAAATGTGAATAATGATGATTCTGATAGTAATCTTTTTCATATACATAGTTTTAATGGCGATTTCCCACCATTCAAGGTAAAAATAAATATTGATAATGTTCTTTTAACCATGGAAATAGACACTGGTTCAGCAATTTCAATTATTTCCGAGTACACTTATACTAAAAATTTTGTGGATCATAGATTGGTTCGTGACGACATTGATTTAAAATCGTATAATGGAGCGATTATTAATTGTATAGGATACTTTAATGTTAATGTGAGCTATCAGGATACATTATGTAAATTGTAAGAAAAAAAGAAAAATTGTAGATGAATTGTTTTCAGGTATGGAAGGGGTAACAGTATTCCTTGATGATATTTTAGTAAGCGGTCGTACTTTGATCGAGCACGTTCAACGTCTTAAGTTAATTTTAGATAGATTAGCACAATCAGGATTAAAAGTTAAAATAGAGAAATGTAATTTTTTTATGGAAAGGGTAACTTACTTAGGTTATGATATTGATTCGGATGGTTTACACCCTAGCGACGAGAAAGTTAATGCTATAGTTAACATTAAAACACCTCAAAATGTAACGCAACTAAAGTCATTTTTAGGCCTGGTTAATTATTATGGCAAATTTTTAGATAATCTGAGTACCAAACTAAATCCCTTGTATATTTTATTGAGGAAAAATAATAAATGGCGTTAGACTAAACAAGCGCAAACCGCATTTGATTTGGTCAAAAAGCAATTAGTATCGTCCAAGTTATTAGTTCATTATGATGAGAATTTGCCAGTAACCCTGTCTTGTGATGCTAGTGCCTATGGTTTAGGTGCCGTAATTTCGCACATTTTTCCCTCTGGCGATTGCAAACCCATTGCTTATTCATCAAGAACATTAAATGATAACGAAAAAAATTACTCTCAAATAGAGAAAGAAGGACTTGCAATTATTTTTGGAATAAAGAAATTTAATCAATACCTTTTTGGGCGCGAATTTACTTTAATAACTGACCATAAGCCGTTGGTAACAATTTTTGGTAGCAAAAAGGGAATTCCTACAATTGCTGCAAATAGGTTACAACGTTGGGCAATTTTTTTAGCGGACTATCAATACAAAATACAATATGTTAGTTCATCCGAAAATTCCAGTCCTGATGCATTATCTAGATTACCACTACCTGAAACAAATTCACTAGATAATGACTTAGGACACATATTTCATATTCAAGAAGGTTTACCAATTACGTACAAACAAATCGCAAGTGAAACTAGGAAAGATACCACTTTGAACAAAATTGTTGGTTTTTGTTTACATGGTTGGCCTAGCAAAAGCTCTGATAAAAATTTCTTTTCAAAAAAAGAACAAATTCACTTGCAGCATGGATGCTTAATGTGGGGTTATCGGGTTATTATTCCGACAAAACTTCGTGAACTTATTTTAAATCATTTACACGATTCACATTTAGGCAGTAATAAAATGAAATCTATCGCGCGATCATATTTTTGGTGGCCTTCATTAGATAGTGACATTGTTAATACTTGTGCTGAGTGCAGTACATGTAATACTTTTAGGATGAACCCACCAAAAACAATGATACATCCTTGGCCAAGACCGAGCAAGGTTTGGTCACGTTTACATATAGATTTTTTGGGCCCGATGTATGGTTTTAAATTTTTTGTCGTCACGGATGCTATATCTATAAGCGGCTGGAGGTATTTAAAATGTCTAGCAACAGCGGCCGACGTAATCAGCATATTACGTAGGTTGTTCTCAACATTTGGTATACCTGAAGTCATTGCCTGCGATAATGGACCGCCTTTTACAAGTTATGATTTTAAACATTTTCTTGAACAAAATGGCATACGTCTACTTTTTTCTCCACCGTATCATCCTGCTAGCAATGGTGCGGCAGAAATTAACGTAAAAACTATTAAATTAGCTCTTAAGAAAGCTTATAGAGACGGGAAAGACCTTGATAGAACATTATGCCAATTTTTATTTGACTATCGTAATTCAGAACACGCTACTACTCAAGCTAGTCCGGCCAAATTAATGTTTGGTCGTAATTTAAGAACTAAATTTGATTTATTAGTACCGCGAACAAGTGAGATTGCCGAAAATAATGTTTTAAGGTCGACTGAGCTTAACAAACAACATAGGAGGAGAGAATTTGTAGTAGGTGATGAGGTTTTAGCTAAAGATTTTTCTAATTCCTCATGGACATCAGGAACAGTAATTAAAAGAGATGGTAATGTTTTATATGATGTACAGGCAGAGGAGAGCAAGATTTTGCGACGTCATGCAGATCAATTAATATTAACACCTAAAGTTAGCAGTCGCCGTTCTTGTCCTCTTGCTGCTTTTGCTACTGACTTTAATGAAGGGGGTGCAGGGGAATCGAGTAAGTAAGGTATCAGAATCGTCACAAGATTTAGCATTGCACACTTCAGCTACTTCTGATTCCACTGTTCCTCAAGGCCGTTATAATTTAAGGCCTAGAGATAAGAATTAATTAATTACTTTGCTGTAGACGAAAGGTAGACAGGGACTTCTAGATTATATATATACTTTGCTGTATATTATTTTCTTAATGTGTTGATGTGTAGAATGATATGATTATTAACTTTATATTTAAGGTAAGGGGTGTTGTAATACGTTTGAGCGTTATTGTATACATATAGTTTTATACGCGTCATGTTTCTTTTATATGTAAGTTTTTTAAATGTAAGACATTTCTTATGTATAGATGTTGATTTGAAGGTTGCCACAGTGTCGAATAAATTGTTGAATGAAATATATCGCATTATTTAAATATACTAATATCATCAAGTTATCACACTAATAATATCACAATAATGTAAATAAGTCTTTAAGACACTACTCACGCGAAGATACTGAAATCTCGAAGCGGAATACGCGGAGACTAAGAAATGTGTAATTAGATAGTATCACTCGGACAAGGATATTATACTCGTGAATACTAAGCAACCGCGCTACACAAAGACTAGGAGACTCGACGTGTAGGATACACGGTACGTGTTGATTCTCATTCTGTAGAATGTGAGATATTTAGAATCCAATTCCTACAATACTTTTGCAGCAACAAATAATTTCTGTTTCTTTCAATATGAAGGTGCAACTAGAATCTTCTCAAGCTTATCTCTCTGCGGTGATAATAATAATACTGGATAATGATATACTCATCACTACTCCGATCGCTATCCATTATGTAATGAAGCGCACTGGATAAACATATCTCTTTCGCACCTGGAGGAAACTAAGTACTAATTTTATTTTTGATAGGAAACTCGCAACATTAGTCACGGCCGTGTGAAGATGGGAGGCTAGAGTCTTCCAGTCCCAGTTGTAAAAAATAATCTGACTTAGATTTAAAATGATACGAAGGACGTCGATTAAAAACCTAAAAATATTTTAAAATTAGAAAGGGGTATACGAAATGTATCCGAAGCAAATCTAAAAAAAAAAAACAAGAAAGAAAAAGTAAAAAGAAACTGTAAAACAGCCGGCATTTATTAACTAAAATAGATATATGTAGGCGCATTATGCTTGATTTCAAAGCATACATTTCGCTTTTATAAAGGTCTGAATTCGATAAATTTCAAAAATCGTTTTTAAAATAATAATCTATAACTTTATAGGTTCGCTAGCGATTGAATTCATTAAAATAATTTCGAGAAATCGGAAATTCTACGTTTCATGATTTTCGAATATGACTACAATGCTAATGAAGTTTAAGAGAAATAGATATATCGGTAAATGTATGTCATTATTATGCACAGATGAACTAATTACTAGATGTTTGATTAAACTCTCAGAAATCACATAAATCACGAAAATATCTAACTGTGCAAACTGTTGGTTATGTAAACAGATGTATTATCCATACTTCAAAACTTAAGAAAAAAATAAATATTATTAATATACTAATTAATTAATATATTGTTAATATAATATTAACTATAAGTATAGCTCATCCATGATTGGCAAGTGTGAACCTAATGTGTGATTAGCAATAGTGACTCTTGAAAAGTTGTAATTTTTCTCGTGAAACAGGAAAGCGTTACAAAAGCATCAAGACTAGAGATACCTATGAATGTACAGACGTCACATCATAAAGGGTTCCAACCTAGAGCGGAAAGCCAGTATATTTTTACGTCGGACAGTACGTTTCTAGCACGTGTTTATAAACTCATTTTTGAATGAAATTATATTCATTCCAGTTAAAAACGTAACGAAAAGCATGTGCTATTTACTCCAACTTATCGAAAAGGAGAACAATGGAACGCTATACTTCTTGTGTGTTTACTTGGCATTTTATTTCCTCCTCCAACACAACAAATAATTAAGATCAATATATCTGTTAACCTTTAGAGTTACTCCTATTTTAAGTTTGTTCATTTGAAAAAATATACAAATAGAGTTATATAATAAGTCTATGAATAGCACAATATAGATATGTGTATGTATACATTAGGGCTGGGCGAAGTATCGATACATCGTCCAGTATTCGATACCATTTCGGGTATCGATCCTCCGATACCTTGGATACCTACGATACTTAAGTATCGATACCTACGATACCTAAGTATCGATTCCTGCGATACCTAGTTAAGGCAAGTTAAGGAGTTAAGGCAAGAAAACTAGCTAGGTATAATATAAGTATGTACTTCTTTGAAGTTCGTAGAACTTGTAACAAATTATTTACCAAATTGTATAGGAATTCGGCTGAGACTTCAATATGAGTACATCAAAATTTAATAACTGTATATTAGAATACAGGGTGTCCGCGATATACAAAGCATCCTTTTAAGGGATGATAGCTACAACTATTTAGAAACAAAAACATATAATACACCTTGGGTCTATCTGTAAGCGTAAACGAGAAAAAAAAATATTTCTAAAAAACCTTATTTGGTCAAACTGTACAAGAAAACTGATCCATATTTAAGAAGCAATACTTAAATAACCAAAAAACCATACAAAAATTTAGGGTTGAAAATAACTGAAAACAACCATGAAAACGAATTATTTCATACTTTGAAATTGAAGCGTGGTGTCATTTGTCTTTCACTATACTGTACCCGTATGCAGTTGGAAGCGCAGATGCATACCAAGCATCATCTGTTTATACGACCTTGAACTTGTATCGTACGAAGTCAATGGCCATATATTTTAAAATAAAGGTACCTTTGCGGTTTTTTTAATAATGTTATGACAATAAAATCGATGTTATGTTGAAGTTAGAGTGAAAAGGGCGTATTTAATAGCAGCCTCCTATCGGTAAATGAAAATTTAAGTTGAGGGAAAGTCGCATTGAATGAAATCAATGTAATTACTGCAATTATGTTATGGCGCTTTAAGCTCTTTCGTAAAGGCTACTACAAAATTGAGTTCTTTTCTTTTATTTGTGATAACACGCCTGTAATCGTCGTAAATCTTGCACTAATCAGCTGCCGGTGTACAGTATGCATCGAAGTTTGTGACATGAGAAATATTTTTTTTTCTCGTTTACGCTTACAGATAGACCCAAGGTGTATTATATGTTTTTGTTTCTAAATCGTTGTAGCTATCATCCCTTAAAATCATGCTTTGTATTTCGCGGACAGCCTGTATATGTAGATTTGAGTGTATTTGATAACAATAATTCCCAATTTTTTTGTCGGTGGAAATCCTTTATGGACATCATGTATTTAGGTATATAGCACATGATAGTGTAGGACTCCCAGTCGGTGATTGCAATAACGGGTGTGCCCACTAGTGCTGGGCGAAGTATCGATTCATCGTCCAGTACTCGATACCATTCCGGGTATCGATCCTCCGATACCTTGCATAACATTAGATTTCTTTTTTAATAATTTAATAATTAACAATAAACAAGTAGTACCTACATTTTTAATAATGAATCCATCCACCATTATTTTCGACGACTTCTTGAAGTCTTGTAGCATCGATTAAATTATCGTTCTACAATATTCTGTGGATATAGTTCCCCAAACAGTCTCAACTTGATTCCATAACTCATCAGTAGTTCGTGGTATAAATTCCTTGAGTAAGCCTTTTTTTATGTATCCCCAAAAATTTTCAATCGGATTCAAGTCGGGACTGTTTGGAAGCCACGCTAAAACCTCCAAATTTGCTTCTTGCAACCATTCTTGTACCAGTCCTGCCCGATGAACTCGGCGATTATCATGTTGAAAAACAAAGTTTTCAACGTGTATAATGCCCACAGATGGTAGGATGACAAAAACATAATCTTCTATTTAAAATAACAATAGGCTATTTATGATTAACCGGGATAAACGGTTATTGATACGAGCTTTGAAATTTTTGAATTAAATAGCTATAAATAGTTCTGTATACTATCCAAAACATTAAATCAAACTTGAAGAAACAAGTATTTTGACTAATATATTTGTGTCAAGATTCAAACATCATCAAACTTAAAATGTAAATAATTCTAAAATGAGAAAATAATTCAAACATCTCTTCTTCTTTTAAAGCAAAGCTGAAAATCGATGAGCCAGCAAAAAATATGAACAGATAGGAAACACGGAGCTATTCATTTCATGCATTTAGAATAAACAAAATCACTATTTGCTTATAGTAAACATTAGTATACCTACTATTTAATATAAAAATATTGGGTAGACTTTCGGCTTTAGGTTGGAAACCTTTATGATGCGACTTCTGTACATACATATGTACAGCCCAATTGTTCTAGGATGGCGAGAGCCGGCGCATCCCGATTGTGTATTCGGGCAAGGTCAGCGTACGAGAAAGCGTTAGTTGGTATCAGCATAGGCGTAACATAACACTTGTTATACGAGCGAAGAAAACTCAAAATAGTTGTTATATTTTCAGCGTAATCGTTTACGATTACGTCTTTTATTCGGCGTGGAAAATAAGGGCTTGTGAATATCCTCTGGTTGACCGTTTCCTTTCTTGATTATTCGCTCAATAGTCCTCACTGATATTCCAGTTGCCTTGTTCACTAAACTTTTAACTTCTACGCAAGTCTTCTCTACCTCAACTTCGCAAAAATACTTAAACACGTTAAAAACAATTTCACGAGCTTCGCTACTTAAAACTTTGTTTTTAGTTATAGTAAAACTACGTCAGAAGATTGCAGCGCCTAGGAAATATATACCCAGTATTATCCATACGCATTAATTAATTAAGAACCTATTAAAATTTAGAAGAATTTATGATTATGTTTATTAGATACCTATCATTAATATAGTATTTGCATATTAGAAGTTATAACATTTATTTGTTTCTTTAGACGATTAACTATTATTATATATTTATCTTTGATATACATATTTGTAACGAAGGTATTTTCACGATATAGAAATGCAATTAACATTTCTAGAAATTATCTATTTCTCATAATGCCCACCACTGCCGCTATTTGAATAGGAGGTCACCTTTAAACCACTGCGCATCCTCTGCTCTCGCCACGCTACGGCGATTTACCTGTATGTCTATAATGCCCCACAACCCTAATGATACTAAAAAGTATTATTTACTAGACGAAGCAAATAACATGTGTTCATAAATATTTGAGATCAAGGTCAAATTAAAGGCGCGAAATCAGAAATTTAAGTTGGCACTAAAACAAGTTCCCCTATCAATCTACATAGTGGTACATAGCATAGATCGGTTGTCATATTGTTATGTCTCGTTCTTGTCTATTGTCACCTAAAATTTATATTGCTTCTTGCTCGTTGTTGTTTTTTCATGTTCTTGTTTTGGATATTTGAAAAACCTGTTCTTTTGAGAGATATTGAAGATATGTATTTTAAGCCAATACAGAAAGACGTCACAGTTTTAAAATTACTTCCAAGGAATTATTTTTTACCTGTACCATCTGTATAATTGGTTGCCTATACTTCTCATCTCAAACTTTTATGAACACATTTGCATACATATTATATCTATAGCAATTATAGCGGTAATTAATTCTGATACTGTCCCTTTTTCTTTAGACTATCAATAGTATCTTCATCACTGCACTTACTTCATATTATGCGTTTCTAAGATTGCAAAACAAATACAATAAATAAACGTATAATCTATAGTTCTTCGTCTCGTAAGAAAATCGTAGCTATAAATAAAATGGGTCAGTATCTACAATACTAAAGTATAGTGGATTTGAAGTAAAATTATTGTCATACATTGTATGAGTTATAATATATATACATACAATATGTATATCATTACCTATTGTATTATGATAATAGTCAATTTGCAAACTATATATTTATATACAGCCTTATTCATAGTCAACTCCCTACTAGGGTCTCTGTAACTAGTAGCCACTGGCTACGTTTACACCGAGGCCTTACCACGAGAACTAAGGACCATATGAGAACTATATTAGCACAAATGATTTCATACGATCGGTGTAACCACTTGCGCACCAAATTAGTTCAGTACCGCGCTCACAAGAGGACCGAAACAAATATAGTTCGGAACTGAACTAACGTTGATGGTGTAAACGCACTTGGACCTGACCAAACGACCAAACGCAAACATGTCATCCGCTGATCATGTATTAAATATCTGTAGTTGTTACGGGTTAGTCAGCCCTATAATTTCCAGAATGGTTTCAAATTCCAAAAGTTCGGCTAAACACAATGGATTAATCCTTCGAACCAACGCAGATTGAATTATCCCTCCCACTTTAGATCCGTCGAACCGAACTATCTGCTTTGCCGTGTAAACGTAACCATTAAGATCGTATTAGAATCCTACTAAGCCGCGCTGCGAATTTCGCATTCCGCGTTATATGCGGTTTACGCGACGAAAAATCGTTGCGATTTAACATATACGTGCCCATAGACGTGCCGTGAAATCATTTTCAAATATGTAGGTTGTGACCCTGTGCGAGGCTAAAATGAAACATAAATGCATAGTACAAAACAGAATGCGATATCGAAGGCTTCCACGGCCCGAGTCTCTATAATGAGGGTTTCCGGGTGTTGACCGTGTCATGGGTAGTAAAATATATACAGTACAAAATAAAATGCACAAGATATACAATAAACTCGACGTTTCACCACTAATGTAAGCGGCTTCTTCAGAAGCAAAAGGGGTTAACTGGGTGGGTACCAGAAGGTCACGGTAACTCGACGTGTCAACCACGCTAGAGGCGAAAACCTGCTGACAAGGAAAGACCGATTTGCAGGAGTATATATACGACTGTGCAGCGATGCGGATCAGTAAACACTGGCCGTTGAAGCGGAAAGGACCGGTTTCCAAATGCTAGACAGTTGGTAACCATCGTCGCGATTGAGATTCTAAGGATGTTTTTTGATCTCGATCGCTTCCCTTACCTTTCGAGGAAAATAGTGTTGTGACTTACTTACGACAGATGTCTGATCAAAACAAATTTTGTGACCCGTGTCGAGGAAATGTTCAGCTAAGGCTGAATGCGCTGAAGACCGCGTCTTAACGTATCGTTGATGCTCTTTGATCCTGGTTTGAATTTTCGCCAATGTATACTGAACCACAATCGCAGGGAATTTTGTAGATGCCTTTACAGGAGAGAGCCTGATGGGTATCCTTAGCTGAGGGAAGAATTTGCGAGATTTTGTTAAGGGATTTGAAAGTGGTTTTGATGTTTTTCTTACGAAGAATTCTGCCGATATGATCAGTAACGCCGTGAATGTAGGGGAGAACGGTGGTAATTTGATGACTGTTAGTTTCTGGTGTCTTTTTAGGAATTCGTGGATGACAATGCCTATTTATGACTTTTTGTATGTTGCTGGAGCTATATCCATTCTGAAGAAGAGCTGTTTTGACGTGTTTCAACTCTTGGTTGATATTATCAGGTTGGGAAATTGAAAATGCTCGATGAACAAGGGAGCAGATCACTGATTGTTTTTGTGCTGGATGATGATGCGATTTGGCGTGAAGATATCGATCCGTATGCGTGGGTTTCCTATACACAGAGTGTCCTAAGTGACCATTTTACAAACGAGTAACCAATATATCCAAAAAGGGTAGAGAACCGTTTGTTTCAATCTCCATCGTAAATTTGATGTCAGAGTGTTGACTGTTAAGAAAATGAAGAATGTTGGAAGGGTGTCTTTGCCATGAGGCCAGACGATGAACGTGTCGTCAACATACCTTAACCATGTTTTCGGTTTCAGATCAGCGTGTTCTAAAACCGTGGATTCAAAAGCTTCCATAAAAATATTAGCAACCACCGGGGAAAGGGGAGAACCCATAGCGGCTCCAGAGGTTTGTTGATAGAATTTTTCTTGAAAAGTAAAATATGTTGAAGAGAGGCATTTTTCGACCAACTTGGCTAGATCTGTGGGTGGGTACCAGAAGGTCACGGTAACTCGACGTGTCAACCACGCAAGAGGCGAAAACCTTCTGACAAGGAAAGACCGATTTGCAGGAGTATATATACGACTGTACAGCGATGCGGATCAATAAACACTGGCCGTTGAAGCGGAAAGGACCGGTTTCCAAATGCTAGAGAGTTGGTAACCATCGTCGCGATTGAGATTCTGAGGATATATGTACATCTCGGAACGCAGCCATATTTAGTGTAAGTAGTAGTTGTAGTAGAACGTTTAAAGACAAATATATATAGAAACAAGGCAAAGATCATGCGCATTGAGCATCTAAACCTGATCTAAACATTTTGACAGAATCTGACATATTTTTTTTGTAAATGCTTTTTCTTTTTAACAAACCAATTATTTTACGTTGTAAATAGTCAATTTCTTGTAAGATTGCTACAAAGTATGTATAACAAAGTAAGCAACGCTCCAAATCACTGGAATACATGTAGGGGAAAGGAGGGTAAGAGTACGCATTGTAAATAGTTTATTTCGTGATTTACGGATTTCAATACTTGTACTGTTTATAGCTGTGTAGTTACTTGTTCTTTCGCAAAGAAAAATTTAGTTTTAAATAAGGCGTAGTTTAGTATATGAAGTAATATATTTGAATTTCGACCAGTTCCATATAATTTTTTTAATTTAAAAATTTTGTAATAATTGTATGATGCACTATTTCCAAAAGTTCTCAGTTTATATATACAAGCATATATGCCCTGCAGGTACATTACCAATATGAATTTTGTAAGTAAAGATTGTAGCTTGAAATAGTTTTTCCAAATGTAAGCAATACGCCTGCTAGTAAAGAGTACGGAAACAAAAACTTTGCGTGCGTACCCTTTGTTCAAAACAAATGCAGAGCCAATTAAGCAAAAGCTTTTAGCAAATAGCAATGATCTCAAAATTAAAACTAGAAAATCGCAGTCTGAATGTCGGTGTTCCATTTACAATGGGCTATATACCGATTCGTTGTGATCAATGCAGTGATGAAATTGCAAATATTAACATGAAATTATATGAAAAATAATGGTTTCATTGTAAATGTCACA
>SMLS01060852.1:0-17603 GCA_004785975.1 Popillia japonica
CTTGTCTCAGAAAGTTATAAATATGTGCATTCGAACAGTAATCGAATCTAAGTTACAAGTAGAGTTATAGGAACTTAAATAAACCTTGAAATTGTTGAGCTCAACAAGCGTACTGTGTATTAAAATGTACATACCATACATTTCGAGCATATAAAAAGTCACTACTAATTGTAAGCAATAGTTCGCTAGATGCTTTTCAATGTGTGGTGTTAAATAGTCAGTATTCAATGGGGTTCTTAATTAAACATTAAGTTTGAGGCAGTACCTAATCATTCAGTTCATTCACAATTACCAACAAGACTCTTAGTAATTCACCACTAATTATGTTTAATGTAAAAAAAAGATTCATAGAGCGATGCACAAAACATTCTAAAATTAAATTCAATCCACAACAATCACTAGACACAATAACAAAAAATATTATATATCACAAACATACTTATGAGTATTTGATAGGAAAACTAGTTTTTTTTTCACCTCTAACATGAATATATTTTGGCTAATTGTTGGTTGAACATGGAAACCCCAAATTCCGAAATGCTACCGAGGTAATAAAATGTAAAGTCAACAAACTTGTTTAATGTAACCGTATTCCCAAATCAAAGAAAACATCTGCGTACAAAAGATATATATATTGTAAGTCACAAAGTATTATACATATACTTACATTAACATAAATACAAATAATTTTGATGTGATTTCAAGGTAAAAATGTTTAAAGTCAATACAATTGTCCCAATTTCCAGTACCTACATAATATAGCTGGTTTAATCGTTATTTGTATAACGCAACAATATTTATTTTTTATATTAATATCTACAATTTCTATATAGATACACGGTAAAACTAAGTTTATTATCATAAGATAATAGAGTGAAAATACAAATATGCATATGAGGAGCGGTGTGAATGCATCGTATTAATCATTGATCGTATGCATGTCCATTTATTTTACAACTCTTCTTTTTCATATTTGCTTCCGTATACCTACTTATAATAACACACATATAGAATTACAAAATTGTATTTACTGTTATTGTATTGTAATTTCTTGTGTTGTGATATGTTGAATGATTATTACAAAGCGTATATGGAAGCGTTGATATTTTTCTAATTTTTTACTGTCAGGAATGCTCTCGTGATTTATTAGTTTCAGAATACCTACATAAGTGAAGAGTTTCTTAGAAAAGTTGTACTTGTCGACGTATTATTAATATTCAGAAAATAAATTTGTACTCAGTTAGACATCCATTTTACGTAAACACCTACTGCAAATATGTATATTTTGTAGAGGTGTAATTCTTATGCTAATCAGTTTGCAGGAGCAGCGGTTTATTTAATACAACGATATACGATATAAAATAAGTAATAATAATGTTGTAAATATACATATACATGTTAAAAAATAGTTCCATCCAAGCACAAATTCTAGTAAGCATTAAGTGTGTTGTACTTATATATATACAGATTTGGCTACGATTCTTCTTCGCGAGTAATGACTTAATAGAAATTGAACCCGAATGGTTATGGACAGGCATAGTTTACTCTGAATATTGAAGTCAATACTCAAAACTGTAGAATCTGGTCTGCAGAAAGTTCACAGGAAATCGTTCAAGAATGTCTTTATGAGAACAAAGTCACATTTCGCTACGGTTTTATAGCTGATTTTATCATCGTATTTCTACGAAGAATGCAAAATGGAGAAGCCGTATTTGTAACTGTAAACAGTGAATGATACTTGCATATGTTAATTTTATGTTATTCCACGGCTGCAAAACAAGCACCACATAATTGAAAACGTCATTTTTATGCAGGATGGAGCACTCCCCCACATTTACCGACCAGTCAAAGAATGTTTAACCGACGTTTTTCAGGATCGTGTGTTAAGTAGACATTTCGCAGATTTATGGCCACCATGCAGGTGATCATAGTGGCTATGAATCTCGCAGCTCCCAGAATCTTAACCCAGCCGATTACAGGCTATAGAGATATTTGAAAAGTTTAGTGTTTAGAAAACGATCAATTGCCATCTATGAAATGCTGCTATAGAGTTGGTCGTAAGAGTTTTCGAGTAAGCCCTTATTCTATTGTGTAAATCAAATGAATAGCAATATTATTATTAAATATTAGTATAAACGGAAACAATAATTAAATTAGATGTGTTATATTGCTAGCCTCCTCGTCTCTACAGTCTAAAGTTCTTTTTTAACGAAGTTAATAACATTTTTCAAAATCCAAGAGATGTTATTAAGTTCTTCAATCTTATTAGTGATCCTTTGTTGCCGTTAAAATCAGAAACATAAGTTGCAATTAAAGAGTTTTTTAAGTACGGCCATGAAAAGAAAATCGTTTGTATATTTAAACTCATAATGTAATCTCCTAGAGATTCTCTTACATCAACCATATTTTTGTGTATGCAAGCACCATCTTGCTGGAAGTACCCTACCTGTAATTCATCGTCGTGCAATATACAGCGTTAGTAAAAAGTCCCGGAACGGTCGAATAACTTTGTTATTTGAAAATTATGATTTCTGAAATTTGGTATGGGGGTATAGTTAATATAAATGCATTTTATGCAATACAGTTTATATTTTTTTCACTTCCAGTTTAATCGGCAATACGTCCAACTTTTTTTTTAAACGGAACGTCCAGATTTTTTTAACACTTTTGAATGCAAAATAAAAAACTACGTTCAGGAAGTATTAAGATGTTTATTTTTATTCACAAGAAAACAGTTAAAAAATTAAAAAAGTGTTTTAATACAGAAAAAACAAGGTACCTTTGAAAAAAGTTGTTGTTTAGTGTTTGCATTCTTTTTACCGTCACATTTGACAATTTTAAAAGCGTTTTAATTTTTGCATCGCTATAAATTTACTTATTTTAGACATTGACACCTTTGAAAATGGCAGTAAAACTTACTGAATCAGAACGAATTGAGATATTAATGATGCGTGGATACGGTGATCGTCAACGTTCTTTTGAAGAGGTTCCTATTTTGTTTAATACTGTTTATCCGGATCGTCACATTAGTAAAAGGTATGCCGAACAATTCAAAAGTTTGAAGTCTTTCGTCAGGTGAAGGATTTACCTAGAAGGGGACGTCCATTAACAGCACAGGTGAAGAAACTAATTTGAATGTGTTACTTACAGTGGAAGAAAATCATCACGTGTCCACAACAGAATTAGGTCAAATTCATGAGATCTGGAAAAATTTAAAACTTTTAAATGTTTACAGTAGGAAACAACCTACCGACCTACCTGCTCACCTAACTAATGTGGAAGATATAAATATGCACTTTGCTAGCTTTATGACTCTACCGATATTTTTACACTTAATAATTTTTCCAATAGCCGGTTCAGTACCGCAACATTTAGCTTTCCTCTAGTTTCTATAGCAGATGTTGATGCTATAATTACCTCTCTCAAGTCGCAGTCCTGCGGCTCAGATAATATTAACCTTAAAATGGTGCAGTTATGTTGTCCGTTTCTTCTTCCGGTAATTACGCATTTGATCAATTCCTGTTTACTCGATGGTGTTTTTCCTAATTGTGGGAAAAATGCTCTGATTTCACCACTTCCTAAGACGTCTAATCCCAATACTCTTAATGACCTCAGACCAATATCTATTCTCCCAACGCTCTCAAAAGTTCTAGAGAAGGTCGTTGTGAGACAACTTCGTGTTTATTTGGATGATAATGGCATTTTACCAAGCGAGCAGTTCGGGTTCCGTCCAGGATATAGTTGTGCTACGGCCTTATCCTATGTTACTGACGAAATCTTTAAAGCAACCGACGACAATTTAATTACAGTATTAATTCTTCTTGATTACTCCAAAGCGTTTGATACTATTAGTCATTCTTTATTGTTGGTAATCTTGCGCTTTATTGGATTTGATGATCCTGCGATTAATTTTTTTCATTCCTACTTATCTAATCGTACCCAACAAGTTCGTATTAAAGACAATTTCTCTTCTCGACAATTTGTAACATCTGGAGTTCCTCAGGGTAGTATCTTGGGTCCACTGTTTTTTGCTATTTACAGTTGCAACATAACCAAATGCCTGCAACATTGTCAATTGCACCTCTACGCTGATGACACGCAGCTGTTCTATTCCTTTCAACCTTGTGACGTTCATACAGCTATAACTAATATCAACCACGATTTGCAATTACTTCTGAATCTGAGATATTTTCTCTCTTTATTAATCCGGCAAAATCGGCCGTCTTGGTTTTTGGGCGTTCTAAACAACGCGATTTAGTCTTACCTTACATTAAAATTGTCGTTAACAACATAACTCTGCCCCTGTCAGATTGTTGCAGAAATCTAGGACTTTCTTTAGATACCAAGTTGCGATTTAAGGAGCATGTCTCACGACTTATTAGAAGAGCGTACTGTAATCTTAAAATTTTGTTTGGTAGCAAAGATTGCTTAGACACTAATTTAAGAATAATGCTGTGTGAGTCTCTAGTGCTCTCACATTTCAATTTTTGTGATCATATATATTTTCCTTGCATTGATTGTAAGGATAAGCTTCGTATTCAACGTGTGCAGAATGCCTGCATTCGGTTTATTTATGGAATTAGACGTTTTTGAACGAATTTCTCATACGTTAAAATGGGCACACTGGCTGAATATGTCTGACAGAGTTACACTGCATAGCACTATATTTTTTCATAAAATTATATATCTTAAGAAGCCAAGTTATTTATATCGTAAGATAACATTTCGTACTGATATTCATAACATTACTTTAAGAAGCAGGGGCCTGTTGACACCACCACAGCATCAATTAGAAAGTTTTAAGAGATCATTTAGCTACAATATAGTTAAACTATATAACCCTATTCCTTCTTCGTTTAAGATGTTGTCTATTCCATCGTTTGTTTCCCGTGTGAGAGCTTACTTTTGTGATAAGTGGAATCTTTTTTGATAGGTGAAAGCTTTGCTTGCTGGTCAATTGTAGTTTTGTTTTTTTAAATTTATTATTGATTTAGTGTCTTAATTATGAACTGTATTTTGTGCTTCATTGATAGGTGGTAGCTTTTTTTTGTGCCTACTTGGGGTTTGTGGTTCGGGAGGAAGAGCAGTCGCTTGCACTGTGCATTCGACTGATCTTGTACCGTTTAGTTCTTTGCTTTTGTACTATTATCTTTATTTGTATGTATGTACATATATTGAGAACTAATAAAACACTATTATTATTATTATTATTATTATTATCTCTCAAAAATCTGCTGATTCTTAAATCAGCAAGAATGAAAGCCTATAAAATGTATCCCGTCCATGAGTTAACTGAAGATGATCCAGATCGTAGACTACATTTTTGCGAAACAATGACAATTGATCGAGCAGCAGCCTAATGTTTTAGATCACATTATTTTTTCAGATGAGGCAACGTTTTGTCTCAACGGCACTGTGAACAGACATAATTGTCGCTACTGGTCAATTGAAAATCCGCATTGGATTGAAGAAGTCCATACACAGCGTCCTCAAAAGGTGAATGTCTGGGCTGGTCTTGTTGGAAACAACATCATAGGACCATTTTTTATAAGAGGAAATTTAACTGCCAACGTCTACTTAAATTTATTGCGAAATGAGGTTGTTCCAGCACTTGCGGCCCTCTTTCCAAATGCAAAGATCGGTGATTACCCTAATGCACATTTTTGGTTTCAGCAAGATGGAGCTCCCCCCATTTTGCCCATAATGTCCGCGATTATTTGAATGAAATTTTTCCGGAACGTTGGATCGGACGTAGAGGAGCAATCGAATGGCCAGCACGTTCGCCAGATCTCTCGCCATTAGATTTTTTCTTTTGGGGTCACTTGAAATGTCAAGTGTACAAAAATCGTCTTCATAGTCTTGAACAATTGGAAGAGGGAATAGTTCAAGAAGCCAATCGCATCACTCCAGAACAAATACAAAATTCAATAAGAAATTTTACTGACCGTTTACATTTTTGTCAAATTGTAAATGGAGAGCATTTTGAACAATTATTGTAATCGCAACCTGAATAGACAGATATCTTGATTTTTCTGTATTAGGACACTTTTTTAATTGTTTAACTGTTTTCTTGTGAATAAAAATAAACATCTTAATACTTCCTGAATGTAGTTTTTTATTTTGCATTCAAAAGTGTTAAAAAAATCTGGGCGTTCCGTTTAAAAAAAAAGTTGGACGTATTGCCGATTAAACTGGAAGTGAAAAAAATATAAACTGTATTGCATAAAATGCATTTATATTAACTACACCCCCATACCAAATTTCAGAAATAATAATTTTCAAATAACAAAGTTATTCGACCGTTCCGGGACTTTTTACTAACGCTGTATTTACGAAAGTCGTAAAAATTTTCGTTCTGTAACATGCAGCATTCTTAAAAGATGTAAGTATTTCCCGGCTGCTCCAATTTTCTGCGGATGCAATGGTACCTCCACAAAAAGTACACACAAATTATTTGCCCTTCACATTCTCATATACCTATACTGCGAATTTACATAACCAGGGAGATGAAACCAAGATTCATTAGCAGATAGATGTGTATAAATTTGTAGATACCTGCATTATTAACATCAAAACGGTCAATAAATTGTTGACAAAATTCTTGTCTTTTTGGTTTGTCTACAGATAGTATTTCTTGGGTTGCTTGCAAAGGGTAAGGAGGTAAATGAAGGTCATGCCTAAGAATGCGTTTGCAAGATCTAACTGTTGTTGTTAGTACCGCACAGAAACCTGAGGACGTTTCTCTACTAATTTTCTTCGTTTCAAATTGTAGGTCTACCACTACGCCTTTTGCGATCCAAATACCAGTTTACCTAAACACACAAAACGGCGAATAGCTGTGAAAAATGAACATTGGATACAAATATATCTACACATTCTTACACAAAATCTTGATATGCATTCCTAATCTAATAATAATAAATCTCAGCCAGATACCGTTTCTGATGTTCGGTAAATACATTGCTAAATAACAAAGGTAATAACGCAGAGGTATTTTCAACATGTGATTGTGGATGACACTCTGGAGGTTAGTATAAATTCTGTAAGCTCAGACGTGACAGGTATGTCTATCTCACTCCTTCTTGGCTGGAAGATTTTTTGTGGCTTTTTCTAATTTAATAATTTTGTAATAATTGTATGATGCACTATTTCCAAAAGTTCTCCGTTTATATACATATATAAGCATATATACCATGCGGGTACATTACCGATATAAATTTTGTAGCTGATGATTGTAGCTTGAGATAACTTTTCCAAATGTAAGCAATACCTACGCCTGCTAGTAAAAAGTACGCAGACAGAGTTCGTATGCGTACTCGTTGTCCAAACCAAATGCAAAGCAAATTAAGCAAAATCTTTTAACAAATAGCAATGATCCCAAAATTAAAATTTGAAAATCGCAGTCTGAGTGTCGGTGTTCTATGTGCAATGGGGTTATATACCGATTCACCAGATACAGATTGAATATAATGTAAATACTGTGAGAAATAGTACCATGAGGATTGTATGTACAACATAGGGGGGGACTAGGAGAATTTTGTTGTGATAAATGCAGTGATGAAATTGGGTCGAACGTATGCGAATATTAACATGAAATTACATAAAAAATAACGGTTACATTGTAAAGGTCACATATATATGCGTAGGTACTCGCAGACTTCCAAGAGTACGCATTTGTAACATATTATTCATATTTTTTTATGCCAATTAAAGAAAGATGTATTAACATTTGTTCTGGCCCTTAACTATAAACATACCTACTGTAAACTTTTATAGAAAAAAGTAGGTAGTTAATAATCGTTCAACGTCTAGACAAATACTCTTAGAGTCGGTGCGTACTCTTACCCTCCTTTCCCCTACTCTACACTTTGTGTTGATTGTGCAAATGTTTTGGAGTTCTAGTTTTGGAAATTCTTAGACAACTTGTATGTTTCTTACGAATGCAATCCTCTGCCATTGTTTTAGGAACTTTTAAGTTAAAACTTTGTTATATCTCAGAAAACTTTTGTTGGTCATTGCTTGTAAGTGTTAATATCTTTTGTTAAAAGTGTGATATGTTCACTCCTCTATTTAATAGCATTCATCGGGTATAATAAATAGTTTATAATAGCTTGATTTTGTCTATTTTCCATTATAGTATATTAAAGGAACATATGTATTTGCGATTTTTGCACAAATATAACTATATATTTGTGTGTTGTCATACGTAACATAAGAATTGTAGCAATTATTAATCGCATTGTTACAAATGTGAAAAGAATAGTAAGACTACTGCATACCATATAGACTGCTACATATACACTACAAATGCAACAATTTTTTGTTGTAAAATAAATATTCGTATTAGGTATGATAATTATGGTTCTGAGTGCATGCGAATATATATAATATAAATAAATATATAAAAGGAAATGACAATATGATGATAAATGATAATATTTTGCAGAATAGAACGAAAGGTTATACTATTTTAAGATGATGGCTCACATTCTATTACATCCAATCATGAATCTTTGTTCTAAAATTGCCTTTCGCTTTTATATTAGGTATCTCTAATAAGCAATTCTCACCTATCACTTTCTATTGTAATGATAATTATGATCTAACAAACTCTTAGGGTTTGGACTTCTTATGCTGCCAACTGTGCAGACAAGCAAAGTCAGAATACTTATCAGGAAAAGGCTGAATTGCAGCAATAGTCATGCAAACAAGAATCAAAAAATGTATAGTTGAAATGTAAGCTCCCGTGTTTATTCCGCGCCCTGCAAAGATCGGTTCCCGGATCGAGTATCATTTGTTATAAAGAGAAGTTCCACATAGGCTAGATTAGTATAATATGTATTTTTTGACCTTTATGTACTTATCCTAATACTTTTTTCCACTTCTAGGTCAATTATAACATATTTAATTCGATTAAAAATCGATTTATTCGAACATAGGCTAAAGTTAAAATCTCTTCAAATGTTCGACAAACAATAAACAAGCAACATTGAAAATTAAATTAAATTTATTTTAGCTTAGGCTGTGTGGATGCCTGAATTGTAGATTTTTTTGCTGTATGTAACTCGATTTCCGCAGATAAAAGCCTTTAGTAGCACCTTCTTCTTTAGTTGTTAGTAGAAGATGTTAGTGCTGCAATAGATTAGAACGATATCATATTCTTCGGGTTCCTTCTACTATCGATCGTGTTGCAAGTTGAGCACCCTTTTATTCTTTCCCAGTAGAAGGTGCTCTTTAAAATAGTACTAGGATTGTCTTCCAGCAGCCATGATTCGAAATTCTTTCCTAACATTATTTTCATCGATAGATAAGGGAAGCGATCGAGGATCCCCAGAGTCTCAATCGCGACGACAGTTACTCACTTTCTAGTACTTGGAGCTTGCTTCTCTGCATATATACTCCTGCAGAACAACAGTGAAAAGGTTTTTGTCTTTACCGTGGTTTATGTATCGAGTTACCCTGACCTTCTGATACCCTTAGTCACTCTTTACTTCTGAAGCAGTCAGTTACGTTAATGGCGAAAGTGTATATACAGGGTGTATTTGAAACAAAAGTAAAAAATATGAAAAATGGAAAGATATTAAGTATTTTATTAAACTAATCCAAAATACTTTGCGCAAATTCCTTCCCAGACGCGATAAAAAAAAATGACAAGGATAAAAAAAAGGTAAAGTATTCGTCGCGCCGCTGTGTTTTATCGAATATATGTATGTAGCGTAGAGCCGGTGTAGCGATATACGATATTTAACATGTGTGCAACGCACAATCAGATTCAGTCTATATCGAATGTTGTATGTGGCCGTTTCGGAGGGCTTACACACTGCATGTACGGCACGACATGATTGTCATTTATGGTTAAACAGGTGAAAATGTTCGTCAAAGATGTCTTAGGTATAGGCAGCGTTCTCTAAATCGTCGAGCTCCATCTCACACTTGCATAACGAATGTCGAGTTTAGATTACAGGAAACCGATAAATTGTTGCCATCTTACGAAAGTCGTGGACGTAAAAGGGCCCGTAGGATTTTGCGTGCTGAACAACACCTCCTGGTCCTTATTGACAGAAATTCAAGTGTAAATACACTAGAGGCAGCACAGCAGTTTGGGGTGTCTAGAGTAATTCCATACATTTAAAATAAGAGTTTCTTTATCACTTTGTCTCCGATATTTTTATACGTAATCATATGTATTGATGTTATTGATCCTTACCATTCAAAGCTATTTGAAAAAGCTGACATATCAGCGATATCTCGTAGTTTTTATAACATCAACAGCTATTTTTGCGATGTCTTGCGCTAGTTGGATCGAGGTAAACATTCTGCATTCATAGGCGGCACATATTACAATTTATAAGGGGAATATTATTTTTGCATTCGCGTCGTAATTGAACTAAAATTTTTTGGATTCATATTCTACATAATTGTATCTTACCATTCTTAATATTTTTTACTTTTAATTCAAAGTATATTACAAACCTTGAGACGTTCAACATCCTGAAACCCTCATAATAGAGACTTGAGTCGTGGAAGCCTTCGATATCATTTATTATACTAAAATATATTATTGGTGATACACGTTTTTTTATTACCAAACTCTTTGGTTTATGCACTGCATATAGAGATTCAAAGGTTAGTTACGAACTAGTAGAAATTCTTCTAAGTCTGTAGCTGTGTATAAAGTGTCATTGTTACATAAAATAAATTAAATTACTTTTTTACATACCTACAATCATTTCAATAAAATAATGTTATTATAAAGAGTTGTGTCGAGAGCAACTTGACAAGCTTGTGAAAGTAGCATTCAATAATATTTAATTTAAATGTTGACAGACAATAATAACGAAATAAATCGAAATTAATTGAAAATTATCAAAAGTTTGAGAATTGTTTCCACTCTGAAAATGACGTACTCGACAATAATGGCATATGATGATTTACAGCAGGTACTTATCACCTAAGTTTTATTTAAATCGATGAGTGAGACCTAGGAATGTTCGTTTATAAAACAATACACACTTTTACTAAATATGTATCTCTGAGACAGACAATACACACATCCAATAAACGTTGTCGTTTGATAGCCTCGCTCAAGGTTTATTTATATGCGGTTTGTGAAGTGTAATTATTCCAACCGTAATTAATTCATCGATCTCGAACGAATGACAATGTATATCAAATTTATTCCGGGCTGATACTACTAATTGTAAGTATGTATTGGAACTCCCCCGAATATTACGATACAGATATAATAACTTAGAATTGAGATTCGAAGAAGTGCTAATTTTGTATGGAA
This sequence comes from Popillia japonica, assembly GCA_004785975.1. Lineage (NCBI taxonomy): Eukaryota > Metazoa > Arthropoda > Insecta > Coleoptera > Scarabaeidae > Popillia > Popillia japonica. The sequence goes on from SMLS01060852.1 coordinate 11,291, forward strand.
ACAAGTTTATAAACAGAGTTATTTAGAAATAATCATCTAGTTTTATCTAAAGCAAAGCACGTTATGATGTCATACATATCTAGTAAGCAATAAAAGACTTCCCGTAAAATGAAACTACATGGAAGAAATTTTCTCACAAAATATATAATTGCGCAGTAAAGTAAAAGCTGTCTGCTATTCTCCAGCCTCATCTTTATGTATCATGAATCAAATTACGAACGAAGCTCATTAAAACTCGTGGTGTTAATGAATATCAACACAAACGAGACACAAGATGAATATTTTAAAAGATGTGCGAAGTTAAATAAATATAACGAGAAACTGTCAGAGTATATTAAGTGTTAGTTAGGATGGCAAGTAGAATACTGTACGAAGATAATAACAGAGTGAATAATGTCTATCATTCATCTTTATGTTGTCGCTGATGTAACCTCTTGCAATGTCTCTGACCTTCTGAAAGTACACAGTTAAAGGAACACCGCAAATTCACCAGATTCCCAAATCGTAGAGAAATGGTACTTACGAGTGACTAACAATATGTATAAAATGTTTGTCCATACATATGTATGAGTAGGTATTGATGCACTTGGACCTGGGAAAATTCTGAAGACCGTGGGAACTTTTTTGGCGCCGTGCCCTTTTGGCAATTTTGATACTTTTTGATATTCGTATGCATGTATGTATAAACTGAATTTCACATATTAAGATCAAGGCAACCGGAAGTGTAGGCTATTTAAAAATAAAATTTATTTGCTACCCCAACAGTATGTTGTCTATTTTCAATAGCTATACACACTATATTGGACAGAAATCATCAGCTCGCAGGTATTTCAAACGAGCAGATATACAAACATAATCTTTGATGTAGCTTTAAGGGCTTCGAAACTTATTATTATCGACGGAGTGAGAATAACTGGTTGTCATGTTGGCAAATGCTAGTGCATTTCCGTACTATTTACATATATCGTATACCATATAGTGCTGATAAAACTGTATCGTTTACATCGCTTAGAAGAATTACAATCAGGCAGCACATACCTACCGTGATTTTTTTTTTATATTTTTAGGTTATAATTTATTTCAGTACATCAGAGGTGAAATTACATTAAGTTACATTTTTTTAGTTATTGAGTACACTTAATATCCATTCTAATCGCCAGATATTAAATCATTTAGTACAAAAATTCAAGTTTAAGGAAAAAACTGACTTGCACTTTATCTGCGCGATGCTAATTTTTAAATTATGTACAACAACATTCAAACAAAACTATTGGGTAAATGAAAACATTTTCCAAGTAATTGTTCGAAGTGATCACCTTCACGTTCTAAACAATAGGCTAAACGATGATGAAAATCCTGCACAGTATTTCTTAAGAAATTTGTATTCAATGCATTACACGCAGTGAGTATGCGATCCCTTAGTTCTTGAGTATTTTCTATTTGAATATTTTTATAAATTTTAATCTTGAGATAACCCCAAAGAAAAAAGTTATTTGGTGACAAGTCAGGCGACCGTGGTGGCCAAGCGATAGGACCAAATCGACCTATTCAGCGATCTGCAAACATTTCATTAAGAAATCGCGTGACAGCAGCAGTAGAATGTGGTGGGGTCCCGTCCATTTGGAACTACACATTTTCGATGTTTAAATTTTGTATATCTGGAATAATATGTACCCGGATGAGTTCTAGAAACTTATTTGCGTTAAGCATGCCATCAATAAACAACGGACCGATAAGGGCGTTGCGTATTGCTCCAGCCCAAACAGTATCCCTCTCATTATACTGGGTGTGGGGTAGATTATGCACGTGGTGGATGGTTTGCGACCAGTAGCTGTTGGAATAAGAAAAGAGTAGGAAAACAAGGATTGGAATTATAGAAGTAAGAACAACCCGATTGTTTTGGGCATTTACGGTGCCATTTAAGGAGAATGATGCTTCGTCTGTAAAAACTATTTTTTTCCAAAATGTCCCCACTTTCATTTAACAGATTAAACATAGTTTCACAAAACTCGGTTCTTCTTAATTTATCACGTTCAAATAGCTGCTTGTGATTGCCGAATTTACAAGGTTTATATTTGAATTTTTTTAATGTCTTAAAGGCTTGGAAACATTAAACTGTTGCGCTAAGTGTCGCAGTGAGGTCGCATGATTCTCTTCAGCGTAACAGAATATTGCCAATTCTACTTCTTCGGTAAGCACATAAGAAATCTTTGTCTATTTTCTGTGCAAATTCCCTACACAACCTTCGGTATTAAATTTCGTAATGATATTGTAAATCGTACCAATGGATGTATTGGTCTGTTTGGATAATTAACTGAAAACAGGTCACGAATACTGCGCACAGTGTGGTTATTACCCTTCTATCAGTGTACGAATGTTATTTTTTCTTCTGTCATGTACATATTTGAAATAAAAATAAACTGAAATATAATATTACACTTTATTTATTTATTACTGTTGTCAAATTTTTCAACTGGCAATAAATTTGCTAGGCATTTGTATTAGCAGGGAGCCCCACCACACTCCCTAATGAAATGCAGATCTCTGGACAGGTCGATTTGGTCCTATAGTTTGGCCACCATGCTTGCCTGACTTGTCGCCAGATGACTTTTCCTTAAGGTAATCACTAGTCTAAAATTTATAATAATATACAAATAAAAGATATTTAAGAACTAAAGAATCGTATACTCACTGCGTGTAATGCATTGAATCCCAATTTCATTGGTCATTTTTTTTCCTGAAATTTGTAGTTCTGTAGTAAATTACTTCTTATCGGGTGATTAGACCAGATAGTAAGGAATCGCATACTCACTGCGTGTAATGCATTGCGTGCCAATTTCTTAAAGATTTCTGTGCAGGCTTTTTAGTATCACTTCGCTTGTATTATAACATGAGTATAACCTAAAAATATTATTAGATGTGTCATTTTATGCTGGTCGGTTCAAAAACGATGGGTTTGTTATTCATAACACCGGTAGTATTTTTCTGATCGATTTTCAACTAAATTAAACTATTAATCTTGTATTGTGTTTAATTGAACTATTTTAATAACGAAGTGATAATCTAGTTAATTTATTCAAATAAAATCTTGACGTATTTGAATGTTTATTTTTCAAAGAGTGCATTGACTTGCATAGTACAATTGTCTACAATGCATTGACTTGTCCATTTTAAAATTGAACATAGCAAATGGTGCTGATGCCTAACGTTATATGTTCAGAGATAAAAAAACTCAGGGTATGTAAGTTAATATAAATTTTGTAATAATGTAACTAGTAACTAGTGCTACTGCAAACAACAAATAAATGCCAATTCTTTTTGTATTTAATAAACTGTCCCCATTTAGTTTAAATTAAAAAGGCAACTGAGTAAACGATCATTTATGAAACAGGAAAAGAATTAGTACTATTTTCCAGTTACTATACTCACTTTTTGGTTTTAGAAATAAAGGTTTCGATTATATAGGGTATAACAAAAGTAAGGGGACAAACAACAGCAAGCTCTCCATATAAAAGCACAAAAAACTTTCCTACCAACATAAATATGTCTGCAAATGTACATTTTACGAGATATAGGTAGAATAAGTGTTTAATATGTTTTTCTTTCGGACAGAGTAATGCCGAATTCGTGAAAGAGCAGACATGATTTTCATGTATGGTCATGCCAATGGCAACAGCCAAGAAGCCGCAAAGCTCTACCTGGAATCTCTAGCAAACCGGCACAAACCAAATCATAAAATATCTGCTGCATTGTTCGACTCCATATGTATTACCAGTACTTCGCACTTCAAATGGGCGATGTGTACAGACATTTTTTGGTAGATAATCTTCCAGGCCTATTAGAGAATGTTCCTCTACAAATAAGAATAAACATGCGGTACATGCATGACACAGTTGCTGCATACCTCGCTCGACCACTTTGTGCTATACTTGATGAGACCTACACAAATAGCTGGATAGACAGATCTGGATCAGTGGCATGGCCACCAAAGTCTCCTGACTCTATGAGGGCACGGGAAATTCTTACAGAAACACAGAAATAATACGTGATTGCATTTTTGCTGCTTGTAACCGCTCCGGGATCTTTGAAAACGTGCGACAGGCGATGGTGCGGCGTGTCCATGCGTGCACTGAGTCAGAAATACTACTATTCGCAATCGTTTAAAAAAATTATATTGTACACTACCGTTCATATGTTTGGGGACGATTAAAAAATACAAATTGTTTTTTTTTATTAGAATAAAAACGAACAGTTATTTGTAATTTAACTTACTTCTGAACAGTGAGTATCTATATTATACAAAACCAAAAATAATTCATTTCGTCATCACATGTTTGTTAGGATGGTTTATCAAAACGAAACTCCTATTAAGTTTGTTTTTATATAAAAGAAAATATTTGCTTTATTTGTCGTATTAGGTATTCTACCAATGATAGATTAGTTCTTCCTTGAAATATTCTACAATATTTTCAAGTTTACATTGATACATCCGTAAAAGGGAAAAAAGTGACTTTTTAGAGAAGACTGCGGTAGAATATAAAATTCATGAGATAGAAGATAATAGAAAGATAGATAGTGTAAACTATGTTCATGTATGTAGAAATGTATGCCCTTCCATATAAAACACAATTAATTGTTAATATTTCAATTTTGTTTGCTTTTTCGGGTTTTCTTAGTCGTCCCCAAAAATATGAACAGTAGTGTACGTAGTAGTGTAGTAAACGAATGTAACTATGTTTGTCATTATATCTCACAAATTGCGGACTTTTTTTAATGTTTTTATGGAGCGAGCTTGCTGTCACAGTTTGTCCCCTTACTTTTGTTACACTGTTTATATGTACACTACGATTAATTTGACATATAAAACTCACTTTCTGAAATGAGTATTATGCTTGAAGTGACATTTCCATAAGCAATGATCTGTCATCTTGTTGTGCTGCAGTAGATCATAATTTAGAAGAAATATTAAGGATAACATGGACATGGTACATTCATTGCTTTGATTAGCTAGCATGTTATACTTTTAGATGTTATAATATTCATTTTATTTGGGAACAAACTGACAACAAGCACGATAATTTTTAATTTAGGTTGACAAGCACAATATCTTTGGTTTATTTTCTGATTTCGTTTTGAAAGTAACATGGAGGCAGCGATTATCTTGCCTAATACGTGTAGGGTTGTACAATACCTACCACTGATGTGTGCTATTGTTGTTTTCGTGGCCGCCAAAACAATATAATAGCTATAAGACGTATTACTATCTGATGTAAACAACGTAGTATTTCTGGCTGAAGGTGCGAAATAGTAGGTGGCCTTTGATGTATTGAAAGTGATTGATTCGTACGGCCACTCGGTCCAAAGATCTATTGTAACCTAAACCTAAACCTTTCACGCTGATGGTATCCGAAAAAGAAGTGTACGAGTTAGTTGTCAGTTATTTTTTTTAGTCTGAGCTTATATAATCTATTGATTCTAAAGTAACTTCCACGGTTCCTGCATAGGAGAAAGATTAAGGCCGTGCAATCCGTGTGTTTATTTAGTGTGCAGTCCCCAGTTGAGACACCTGTGAGCATCATTAGCCTGGGGGTACTCATAAAGTCAGCTTTACACAGTCTTTCCTTGTATACATGAATAACATGAAAATTTCACAGTTTCTTATGCAAATTAGTCCATTCCAATAAGAATTGTGACTTGCAGCAAGTTCAGTTCTGACGAAAGCTTTGATGCAGTGTTAAAAACTTCCACATGTCGGTTCAGTGCCTGTAAATAGATGTTCGCTGGCTATTCTGGCTAATCCGTCAGCAGGTTCATTTTCACTCTTCCCAGAGAGGTGTGGCACTCATTAAATTTGGCAGCCTGTAGAGCACTGATGGCACCTTGCCGGTCAGATAGTATTTCGAACGATCCACTATTATGTAGGCAGTTTAGAATGCCTTTTGCATACGCCTAGATGACTACTCCAGGATGTGTTCTCTCGGCTAATAGATTCGCCAGCGGGTTCTTCATTCCTTCAGATTTCAATGGCGGTGCCATTTGATGTTTGAATTTAGCATCCACGATAACGCCTAGATATTCAGCATCAACAAATATCTTACCGACCATATTCGGTTCGAATATGGTCGGACACCAGAGTTTGAACAGGTACCTTCTGCAGGTGAACGAGATCACAACCGATTTCTTAGAGTTAACATTTAACCCTTCCCTTTGGCACTACCTCTCCACGAGTCTAAGCGTGACCCAGTAAACAAAATTCAAATATGGCGCAATTATTTTTAGTAACTTCAACATAAACGTATAAAAAGAACTATCC
>SMLS01060853.1:0-10333 GCA_004785975.1 Popillia japonica
ACATTTTACTTGACCACAGCGAAAAGCTGGCACAACAACAGCCCGAATAGCTGTTACGAAATGTTCAGGGTACTAACTATGTTGTACAAGAGCACTCTAGGTAACCGAATCCGTGTGTCAAACATTGCAGCCTCTTCTACAAATCTTCTTTCTAGAGATTGTTGATTGCAGGTTGTACGAAAACGTGGACGTGGCGGACGATATGATTAGCCGCATGTTGAGAGAATGTAGGAGATTGAAAAAGTTTGGTTTTAAAGGTGGAGTGAAGAGGATCGAAATACTAAGAGACCTTTGTCGGATTTGGTGCAATAGCAAAGGTATATAACATTTTCTCAGTTTCTCACCTTCATACAACGAATTATTCTCCTTTTTTTAATTACATTTTGCATATCTCTAGGTTACAAGAGAATTGAAATCAATATTCGACGAATGACATCGAAAATACACTGGACGTTGCTAGGCATTATGGAGGAATTATCACATAGAGGCGACGTTACAATAAAAATTAGCGCAGCTCGATTTCGGAACGAGTTATTCTTTTACTATTGAAATGTGGACGTAAAATTAGTGTGTGTTAATAATCTAAATATATACATTTGTTGTCAAAATTAGTATAAAGGGAAAAAGAAAAATCTATGCTGTTAACATTTTTAATGAATAAGGTTGTTTGTGTCGGGTTAAACTAGAATAAAATATACGGAATATGTTAAAAAACCAGTATTAATATATTCTTTCTAAAAATAGTGTATGTGGCGCCATCTATCAATGAAACGCTCAATTAAGGTAAGTTCCGTGTAAGCAGTTTTCTACTAATCCCAATATACAGAGTTCTACCTCTGATAGAATTCTATATCTCATACATATACAGAGCTCTACGTCTATTATGCGTATAGAGTCCTAGATATAGTACAATACAACAATTAAAATTATCTATATAAAACCCTGATATCTCAATGTAAACGAAATAGGAACTGAAATATTTGTAAATTTCTTCTGCATATTACAGATTTTTTTTGTTTTATTCAAAGGTTTAAAAATACTGCAACTAATTTCATACTGATGTCAAAAATGAAAAAATTAGAATTTTATTATTCTACTTAATTTTGGGCGTTTATTTTTTGCAAATTAAATTTAAATAGCTGGTATTCAATCGAATTATTTAGATTTGTAAAGACGAAAGTTATAAAAATTATAATTCACAAACAAAGAACAGATTTATTTCGCTAAGTAGCTAACTTCACTTTATTCAACAGCTGACGGCTCACGGCTGACATGCAATTTCCGACAATTTTCCTGCTGTCATACGAATCTCTTTCTATATGTTTGGTTATTATTAGTTTTGCAACTAAAAGTACGACGAAAAATAGACGGAATTAAGTGTAATATTGTTGAGTGTTATATCTGAATATGTTAAAATGGGATCCGTTGGTAAGTTTCACACATGTTCAATAAATTAAAACGTTTTACGAATTCCTTAAATAGAGAAACGTTTACATTATTGCAAAACAAATTCCTTTCATATTATACGGTTATTATATTACTGTTACGCTGTTACTAAAGAAATGCAAGTCACAGATGTCAAGTTCAGTAATTGCTTGGCATGTCCTAATACAATAATGTAGAAATTAATTTGAGATATTTTGGTAGGTACAGAGAGTGAAAATCAGGCAGTAAGTATAGAAGAAAATTGTGTCAAACCTAATAGTAGCACTGAGAGAATTGAGGAAGAAGTGAAGGATAAACTTGTGGAGCAAAACTCGGGTGATAGTACTTCAGTACAAGATGAAACACCTAGTGAACTAATTGACGTTAAAGTAGTGTATAATAAGAATAAATATGATGTTAGTGTTGCGGCTAATGCTAAGATTGGTGATTTTAAGAAACAATTACAAGGTCTATTAGGTATGTCCAAGATTATTATTTTATTAAATAATAATTTTCTTAAAATTGTCTCCTTGTAGGTGTGCCAGATTCTATGCAGAAATTAATGTACAAAGGATTATTACAGGATAGCCAAACAATACAGAGTTCTGGTATTACGAAAGGTGCAAAAATAATGCTGGTAGGATCAACTTTAAATGATGTGTTAGAAGTATCGTCGGTTACGAAAGAAGTAAGTTTAATTTGGGGTTATTACCGAACATTTTAATGATCCTCTTTTGTTATATAGGAAGTAGTTGAATTAGAAAAGGCAACTAATGCTAAAGAACCACTATGTAAACAGAAATTACATAAGAAAGTATTAGACAAAGGGGTGCCAGAGGATGTTATGCCAGGGATAAAAAATTGTCATGTAAGTTTTTTTTTAATTTTATTAATATTAAGGAAAATGGAGTGCAAGCTTAAGGGTTAACTTCATTATTGGTGTCTCCTCATATTTTGTTTCCATTCAGAAAGAGATATAATTAGTGCTTTTTCCTATTTGCCTAGGGCGTTTCACTATACACCGAATTTGCGTAAAACTGACTTAATCGCTAAAACATGTTAAGAACGGCCAACCTGTCAGCGGATTTTCAACAGTACGAAACTTCCTACTAATCTTTTTCGATATGGCGTCCGTTCTTAATAAGATGTTGCGCTACCGCGAAAAATTCAACTGTTTCTAACCGAAAGGAAAGTAGTTTCTCTTTATATCTAGTTTCAATAGATCTTCAATATCAAATTGATCACAATCCTTACACGCAATTTTGTAAATTCCAGACTTTTGTCTCATTTCTACTTTGTTTTTGTGACTGCTTCTGATAGTTTAGGTCTTTAGTCTAGAAGTGTTAGGAAACAATCTCTTTAGATGACGACCGCCACTTTTCATTCATTTGATCAAAGTCATCAATAGTAGTGACTGGTTTCTTAGAATGCCGTATTTTCTTGGAACTGCTCGAGGTTCTACCTTCCTTGATGTCTTTTGATATGGTTGACACAGTACTAGAGTGAATTTACAAACTGTCAGCAACACGATTATCACGTTTTCTCTCACAATATGAAATCGAAGAAGCAAGACGCTCCTTTAATTGGGAATTCAAACCTTTCGACACTTTGAGGTTAGATCCTCTTTATCACCGCACTTCAGTAGATAAGTGAAAGACTACCGATTATTATCGCAGTGTGAATGTTGTTCTCAAAAGAACACTAGATTGATATAAAAACACAAACAAAAGAAAGAATAACTACTCTGAAAGAAGGAAATAACCTGTACAAATTAATGCAAATATCAATTGTCAATATGTTATATAACATTTGGCAAGTGTGCAATTTGGACGGAGTGTAGGTTTTTTTTTTTCAGTAGGGATTCTTGAATGCGCTATACCTGTATACAAAAAAAAAGGTTAGGTGGAAGTTTTGCGTTTTACGTAATAAAAGGGTTGAGAGTTGTTTAGGGCTTTATTTTTATGCTTAGTTCTACAAATTTCTCCTTAGACGAATAATTGCATTTAATAGTTTATTTTCTTCATTTAATTAACTAAATGAACAATTTTTCAATAATCCAATAACGTCTTAATGTTCTCCCAATAAAATTTCTGTCAGTAATCTTTGTCTAAAGGTAACTAACATTTTGGATCACATTCATGCCAGAGCAGTGCCATTGGTGTAGGTCGCCTTTCATTACGAGTAGCGCTTCCTCTTCCAAATTCAGAAATGTCGCCATCTACTCATGGACTTTCCGGGTTTCCATTTTTATTTCCGAAATTTAACCTCTTCACTAGAATTCATATACATACTTGAAAAATACAAAGTGTTGTGTACAATGCAAGTCTAAGTCATAACATCAACGTAATCGTAAGAACCGCATGTACTACTACTACGTTTTCTACATCAAGAAATTCAGCTGCACGCATAGTCTTTCTTGATCCAATGCGAATTTCAGTTAAAGACACATACATGTATTTTTTTCAACAGGAAAGCCTACCACCTTTTCCATTATGTGGGATGGTGAATAAACATGGTGGTAAAGTGAGATTAACATTTAAGTTAGAAAGCGACCAATTGTGGTTAAGTACGAAAGATAGGACAGAAAAATTGCCAATGGGATCAATCAAAAATATCGTCTCGGAACCAATTCAGGAGCACGAGGAATATCATATAATGGTAATACATTTTTTTTTGTAAATTACCGTTTAAAATGTGTAGTAGTTTATCATTTACATTAATTTTTTTCGTGCACTAAAGGGATTACAACTTGGGCCAACCGAAGCATCCCGCTACTGGGTTTATTGGGTACCGGCGCAGTATATTGAGGCCATCAAAAACGCCGTCCTTGGCACGTGGCAGATATTCTAGAATCATGCGCTTATTCTCCGAAGAACTATATACAAAAAAAACAAACTGCTACAGTGTTCTATCGTCTGATTATTATCTGTTATTATTCACGTACATTCATATAAAATACGCAATTACATACATATACAGGGTGACCGGCAAAGAGGCAATATGCGACTTTTAAAAACTGACTAAAATAGACGAACCCAGTGATTATAATATTACTTAGGATGGACAGATTTCTTTGCCGATCATTTTGTGATTTACGTACAGTAGTAACTGGACGTAGGTTTGCTTGTGCTACACAAACATATACGAAAAAAAAATCAAAGAAATTTAACATTAAGAACGTGTACATTTAGTTTTTATAGTAATTTCGTAATCGAATCTTTGGGTTTCTTTTGTACTCCTCAGACGTTTCTCTACACACAATGACTACTACAGTCGTATAAGAAGAAAATAAAGATATTCTTGCTGTTTGTATACATAATATACTTATATACTTAATATAATGTACGGATTGATGTTTGTTTTTTTTTTTTTAGATTTTCCAATGTTTATGTTTTGCATTTTGTAAAATTTCAATAATGATTTTAATAAAAAATAGTTTTCTACTATCAATTATACGAATTGTTGTTTTTAACTCTACCTAAACTATGCGTGAACATCATGACAACTACAAATTAACCGGATTTATCGGGGTCGGTGAGTATACAGGGTGAGTATAACATGTCACAACTAATGACATCTGGCAGCGTCTGACAGGTTTATTGCTATCTTCTTCCCAAAATTCAATAACTGCAAACATTCTACAAAATTACGATTAGAATATTTCTTTTACTATCCTCTTGTTAATAATAAATTCGTTTCTTTTGGAATCTCGTTAGCATTGAAATGATCGTCTCCATTGGAATGTCCACTTATATTTTGGATTTAGTTATTGTTCTCTTCTTGTCCGCCAATTACTCTACCGTTAGCAAAAACAATAATGACGTTTCCAAAATAGATTGATTTTCATTTTTCGTCTTAATGCTACTTTTGGGCAACAATTTAGTTCTGCATTGTACACAACGGCTTCATACTCGAGCAAACACCTTCTGAAAAGACTTCAGAACCTGGGGCGCGTTCAACAACCTATTAATTCTAGACTCTATTAGGTCACAGCATCAACTACCTCCAACATCCACTGTTGAGACATCCCACATAGAATAGTAAAACTATTATCGTCGCGGATCCAGCCTTGTCGATTCTTTCAAGTTATAACCTCCTCTAATGCCGTATCCAATTTCTTTTGACCTCAAGACGTTCAATACCTCAAACAGCAATCTCAAGGCAATTTCACGCAAGAAGCTCAATGTCTCTTAGCCGTGTAAATTTCATTTAATCTTACTTAGAGACGCTGTAGCCATTTCGTTGCTTTCAAAACCTTTTTTTAGCCTTTGCCCTTTATAGGTTGCTAACGCAGATTCTTTGGATAAATTCCCACCAGCAGTTCGCTGTCATACTAGCGTTCCAACGCCTTTTGTATCACTTTCACGTCTTTCAGCCGCTATATTTTGTGTATCTTGACGTTATCTTAGCTCTTCCAAATATTGCAGCATATCTTCATCGATTTCCTTGAAATTTGAATACTACCGAATGTACTACCTCTTTAAATCTTGTCTCGAACAACGCAAGCAATTTGCCAGGTAGATGTTTGAAACATTTTTTGTCTGAATAGAACTTGAACCTTGCAAACTCCTTCATTATTCCGACTTTGATGTGAAGTGAGGGCACAGGAAACGGAGGTATTTAGTGTAACCTCTAATTGTCATCAGAATTGCTGTTGGCTTGCAAAACAAAGTTTCCCGAAGGAATGGAAAGAATCTAAGCTAGTACTTACAATTAGTTCAATCAGCAAATTATTTGAGACTGTCTTAAAAGCCAGGTTGGAGGAAAAAAAAATTAAACCTTGAGAATCACGAAACATTTGGTTTCTACAAAGGCCAATCCAGGCAGTAGAAAAGGTATTAGAGTTGCTGCAGACCTGCACAGTTGGAGGCTTTATTTAAGCTAGACATAAGAAAAAACAAGGAAAAATTCTTGAGAAGGTGAATTGACGCGGAGTGTCACAATACCCTAACAACACAATAATTAGTTACATGGAGGATAGGTGGCTTAAGATAGAAACATACAGTTCTTTCGTTGGATCTTTGCCGATACCTACGTCATCCGATATCCATTACAAGTTAAGCCACACGATTATATGTTATACTTGACTAACAAGAACTTTAGAAAGAAACAGAGAATGACATGTTTGTGTGATTCGACTATAGAGCATTCCAACCTTAGTATTCAGTACGTCTTGTGGAAACGGATGACATTGGTGCCACGACTTATTTAGGTTGGTAGCGATTAACGAATGACAAAATATTTGAAATATGTACTTTTTGGTTAGAATTTTATAAAAGCGGAAGCTGTCAAGTGAGTACGATGTTTGAAGTGAGGTTAGATACGCATTGATTTTCGAAACGATTTTGATATTTGTCAAAGTTATATTTGCAGTATGTTCTGGAGTTACATCAGCACTGCCAACTGCAAACATATTAATTGATCTGGCACCATTGCTTTGAAATAAAAGAAGACAATTTATTACAAATTACATAATACAAGATGTATATATCCCATAAGAGGCAATACTGAACACTAAGGTTGGAATGCTGTATAGATTCGTATCGAAACATACCAATGGTATAACAGTTGGTGAATGTGAATGATGGAATACTGGCTAGAACTTATGACACATGAAATATGAGAAACACCGGTTACGTTTACACCGCCAAGCAGATAGTTCGGTTCGACGGAACTAAAGTAGAAGGGATAATTCGATAACTGCGATGATTCGAAGATTTAGCCCACTGTGTTTACAACGATTACCGAATGTTTGGAATTTGGAACCATTCTGGAAATGTTAAATATAAATATGTGGATGGATAAAAGATACATAACCTAAACTCAAGTAAATTATAGTGTTGATTAACCTGTAACAACTACAAATAATTGCATAACATGTTTGAGTTTGGTCGTTTGGTCAGCTCCAAGTGCGTTTATACCGTTATCGTTGGTTCAGATCCGAACTATATTTGGTTCGGTCCTCTTGCGAGCACGAGACCGAACTAATTTGCTGCGCAAGTGTTTACACTGATCGTACGAAATCATTTGTACTAATATAGTTTTCATATGGTCCTTAGTTCTCGTACTAAGGTGTCGGTGTAAACGTAGCCACTAATATGTACTAACAAGATCAAAAAATTGAGATAGATGGAACTTCTGTTATAGAGGAACTGTAGTGGTACCGTTGAAACGGATAGGATTGTATCGTCTTAAGTACTGCAGGAAATCATTGCAATGATTCCGGCAAAACTACTGGCTAAAGATAGAACGATGAAAGACGTGAGGGCGAAACGAAGATTCCAAAAAAAAAGAAAGAGATGACGCCATAACGGGGCAAATGAAAGTAAAAGTATTAAGATGACGCGACTGCTTCAGTATTTTCATTAAAAGAAGAGAGAAAAATGTAGACAACACCTCCATTGACTGCACAAAAAGGGACATCGTGCACCATAGTCTACTGGATGGTCAAAATGAGAAATAAAGAGAGGAAGACGTGTAGCCTATCGGCTACCCGATAAGGATCAGAAATTTCTGGCTGTCAACCAAAGGATCAGGTGGCTGGCAGTAATGTCCTGCACCAATACAATTTGCAACCATATTACGAGGGATACTATTTATGTCTTGAGAATTGGCAAAACTGGTATTGCCAGGTGAAGTTTGTCACCGCCATCTAGCTATGACTTATTATGACTTTCGAGGTGGTCTAACTCAAGAACAATGCTTCAATCAAGTGCATTCAACTTTTGGCGATGAAGCCCCATCCACAGCCACCGTATCCACCGTATATCGCTGGTACACTGAATTCAAACGTGGACGTACATAGTTCGCTCACGGATGAAGTCAAAGAAGGTCGTCCAAAATCAGTCGTTGTGCCGGAAAATATCGATGCTGCGCGAAAACTAATTGAAGAAGATCGTCATGTGACATATCACGAAATCGAAAGATGTTTAAGCATTAGTATGACCAGAATACCTAAGATTTTGCACGAACATTTGTGTGTTCGGAAGCTGTGTGCACATTGGATTCCACATTTGTTGACAGATGCACAAAAAAAAGCTCGTGTCGATTGGTGCCGTAAAATGATTTCAAAATACAACTGTGGTGCATCCAAAGCAGTATACAACATTGTCACAGGTGACGAGTCGTGGATTCATGCGTATGAGCCAGAAAGAAAAGTCCAGTCCACACTATGGGTTTTTCAATGTGAAGCAAAGACAACAAAAGTTGTTCGTTTTCGGAACGTCAAGAAGCAAATGGTGGCGTTTTTCTTCACGAAAATCGGTCCTGTGGCAACTGTGGCTCTCGAAAATCAAAAGACCGTTAATTCAGGGTGGTATACGACCATTTGTTTGCCTGAAGTTTTCGGTAAATTGAGAGAAACCAACCCAAAACGACGAATCATTTTGCATCACAACAATGCCAGCTCACACACATCACATGCAACAAACGAGTATTTGGACACACAAAAGATCGAATTAATGGGTCATCCGCCTTACAGCCCCGACTTGGCACCCAATGACTTCTTCTTGTTCCCACTAATTAAAGATAAACTGCGCGGACAACCATTTCCATCGGCCGAAGAAGCAGTTGAGGCCTTCAAAACGCATGTTTTAGAGCTACCATCTTCTGACTGGAAAAAGTGCTATGAAGGGTGGTTCAATCGCATGCAAAAGTGTATACATCTTAAAGGCGATTATTTTGAAAAGCAATAAAAATACTTTACATCAAATTCATTTGTTTATTATTTTTATTCTCAATACATAAATAGTATCCCTCGTATTACATGAATTATTTCTAAATCTCCAACATTAATTGGAGAAGATTGAAAATTTGCAACAAAAATCCAATGATGTATGAGAAATGTATGAGAAAATAAAATCTTAAGAGCATTTTACAAATTCCTAGCATTTGGTGCACCAATAAAAGCACGCCGTTGAAAATACGAAAGGGAGAGTATAATGAAACTTAAAGCTTCGGTAATATCATGCATTTTCTTGTGAATAGGTACGAAAAGCAACCGCTAGAATAGTATAGGTGGATTTGTTGGGATCGATATTGAGCTGTGTACCATATACATATAACAGCTTTATTAGATTAATAAACGCTATAAATTATACAAGGCAAATCGATGTACACATCAGAAAAAAGAATAGAAATAGAATTCAGAAAAGAACGAAGTAAATAATTTGGTTTACCCTCAATATAATCTGTTTTAATACTTGATGAAACTGCTAAATAATTATGTGCTCTCATATTTTATATAACTGGGTATAATAATTAAAAAAGAGTAGGTGCCAGATAGATTAGATTTATTCCCTACGGTAAACATTGATAACCAGATAGGAATGCGATACTCCTAACATTTTAACAGGAAATTTTGATAAGATGCAAGGTTATTCCTCATCTGAACACGTTTTCGTATTAAATTACATGCACATGTACGCCGATGAAAAGATTATTTTGAACGTGTTTAACACATTCCGAATACACAATGATGATCTGTCCTGAACTTCGTAAATACCAAATATAATTGCAATGGATAATTACACGAATTTAAAAATTTTTTACGTGAAATCTAACAATAAAATTACTGATTTTCTCTCTGCTGTATTATTATTATTATTATTATTAACCGACAGTGATTAATAGAAGACATCGTAATAACATTTTATATTACACGTGAAGTATTATAAGAGAAAGTAAAAACGAGTGAAGCGTCCAATGAATTTATGCGTATTGTGTGTAGCCAGGCGTTTAACAATTTTTAACGTGCGTCACCATTGTCGCTGCAGACTTCCTGTCTTTACGAAGTTGTAAGATGGAAGTAGGTAAAAGAACGTAACGCAAAAGTTTTGCAATCTGACGTTATAGTACGATTTCGTAATTATAAATTTTATTGAATGAATAACAAACAAAACACTAAACA
>SMLS01060855.1:0-15533 GCA_004785975.1 Popillia japonica
AAAATCGGATTTATTTGTAGTAATTTGTATTGGCTACGCATTTCCTAGATGTACCCTGATATAAAACAATCAGTTGTTTGTTGAGGGGCAAGGCTAGCTAGCTTCTAATATAGCGCACGGTACTAACTTTTTATTATTTTCATTGTTTTTCTCAAGCATGCAACATTAATTACTAACATTCCGGTAAAGTCACATTCGAAAACAAATAGAAAACATTCAGTTATTAATATCGCGTAACTTTTGGTCGAATGCTAAAATAAAAGCATTATTTCGTCTACTAATACGAAAATGAAATAATGAATAACATAAGTATAGCAGACCTTTTAAACTATTTAACATGCAAAGAAATAAACGCTTCGGCGATGGTTCCTAATCAACATACGACTACAGAGGGCACTTCGTCAACCAATGGATTAATATATCAGTAATAACTGGCCAACTGCAAGCGGGAGGATCTACGTATTAAGTGCTGAATGTTGACATGCGATAACAACAGTCTGTCTATTGCCCTCGCTCCCTGCATAGAATTGAATTTTTTGCCCTCGATCGTGGACTTGATAGGGAATCTAATATATCTCTAAACTGCGACGAGTGAAATAAAAAACCGATGTATAATATAAACATGCAACAAGCTCCGACAGTGGTACAGGAGAATATAGTACACATGCCTCTCTTGTCGCTCAAACAAATCACCGGCGTTCACATGGTATATTAACAGAGGTTACTGTTTTTGGGCAAAGATGACCATATGCCAGATAATAATATACTTCGAATTCAGTACAGTTTATTAAACTTATCTAAACAAACAGTAAAATGATTATATTAATCAATAACAGTTAATTGAAATGTTACTTCTCAAATGAGAGCTACACCAATCAATTTAACGAAAACTCAAAACCATTACTGAGTAAACAGTAAAAACATCGTTGAGTAAATTTTTAGTAGATATGTGTTACAAATTTTGTGTATGTATCATTGCACAAGACAAACTTCATATTTAAAACGTTCAAATTAAACTAATTAAGTTTTGTGGTCGCAGTGGTAGGGACGCCGGTGTCTTTTTGTCGGCGAAATAGCAATGCAGAATACTATTACTATACTATTTGTTGCTGGAAAACAATTAATATAGCACTATAACTATGGAGAGGTCATCTTGCAAGCGTTTACAAACAAATGTAAATGGTGTTAATAATTGCTATAATACAAAATTCTATACTATTACGAATTAAAAAGTAAAGATTTTTTTTTATGAATAGAAAAGATTTTTTTTAGAGAAATCCTACTATTTTAAACTCACTCGAAAAAATACGGCTTTTGCAATGAGTTACAGACAACACATATTAATGTAATTTTAAACGTTTTACTTGCTTCAAATATTATACCTATTTTGGCTATTATTCATACTATAGTGCACTTACTGATACCAGTTTTAATGCTGATTTGTCATTATCAACCGTTGTTGCCAAAACTATATTACAAATCACTAATCTCTATTACAACAGCGATCGAAACTTTTACACCAACACCACTACATCTATTTATATTCATTCGTAAATATGCACGATTCTCAGCACAGTGTTCGGAGGCTTACATTGTGTCAACCCGAACCGAACAATTCCTACATGTCGGAAAATGAAACGCTTTATATAATACAGCTTAAATAGCCCCTTTATAGGGTGGATTCGTATTTTTACTACGGAATATAAAATGTAAATATGAATCACAATTTTTCCTTTAATATCCAGTGAGGATTGCTCCAGCAAACAATCAACATGGATTTTGTTGAGAGAATGTGTATTTATCGTGCAAAAAGGAAGTTAATGCAAACAGAATCGGGGCAAATCTAAAAAGGTTATACTAAAATAATAACTATTTTTAGATGGTACTTTTATTTATATTCTACAACAGATTCGAACAATTGCTAATATTTAGAATAGACAAACAGATACTGTTCAAAATTTCAATTTTGCGTTGTACATGTTCAATTACGACAATCTTTATATAAAAGTTGTATGTATTGTATTATTGTAGTAGTGTATTATTTTGGGGATAATAACAATTGTAATTGTGCCGTTACTAAATTCGCTACAGAGAAATGTATATAGAAGCTGTCATAATCTGCATGATATGAATGTCATATTACCGTTATTGATTTAAGAAATAATTGTCTGATTTGCTAACATAATTAGTAGTGCAACTAAGTATACATCTGAACATAGTTATGACGTGTACCAATTATAAAAATAAATCATGTTAATAAAAATTTAATCATTTTCGTTCACTAATTGTCGCCACACCGCAAGATTAATTCCACGTAATGTCATAAATATTATTATAGTAATGAGAACTATAGAACGAGAACGTAAATAATAAAAGTAATAATCACCAAAAATAAGAAAGTATATATAAATACAATACGAGAGCAATTTGCGAAATTGTTGCTAATACAACTTACAATTTCAATAAATTTGTTTACATTATATTTAATAATTTAGTTTTCATATCTTTCATTAGAACTATTGGTAATTATTGTGTGTTTATTTATTGGTAAATGCGCGCCTCTGCGTTTATTTCTCTGGTTTTTGTTATCAAATTTTATTAATATAGGGTTGTGATATAACATTTTTAAAAACCTAATATTTTATTTATTAGTATATTGGTGGTATCGTAGTCTCGTCCACTAGCAACTAACAAACGGTTATACCTATATACAGGGTGTCCGCAATATACAAAGCATGCTTCTAAGGGATGATAGCTCCAACGATTTAGAAACAAAAACATATAATACACCTTGGGTCTATCTGTAAGCGTAAACGAGCAAAAAACTTATTTCTAAAAAACCTTATTTGGTCAAACTGTACAAGAAAACTCATCCATATGGCTTCTTAAATAACCAAAAAACCATATCAAAAATTTAGAATTGAAAATAACTGAAAACAACGATGAAAACGAATTATTTAATACTTTGAAATTGAAGCATGGTGTCATTTCTCTTACCCCATACTGTACACGTTTGCAATAGAAGCGGCAGATGCAGCCAAATATCATATGTTAATACGACCTTGAACTACATTCGACCATTGTATCGTACGAAGTCAATGGCCATACGTTTTAAAAATATCCGATCAATAGGAAAGAGGTACATATCTTTGAGTTTTTTTTTAATAATGTTATGATAATAAAATCGATGTTATGTTGAAGTTAGAGTAAAAAGGGCGTGTTTAATAGCAGCTTTCGATCGGTAAATGAAAATTTAAGTTGTATATCTAATAATAGTGCAATTATGTTATGGCGCTTTAAGCTCTTTCGCAAAGGCTACTACAAAATTTAGTTCTTTTCTTTTATTTGTGATAAATTGCTGGTCCTAAAAAGACTTTTTTGAGAGACAGGAGAAAATGTATTACAGGAAAGGCTCGATGTGTTGCCCATTTGCAAGAACACACGCCTGTAATCGTTGGGTACTAATCAGCTGGCGCTGTACAGTATGCGTCGAAGTTTGTGACATGAGAAATAGTTTTTTTTTTCGTTTACGCTTACAGATAGACCCAAGGTGTATTATATGTTTTTGTTTCTAAATCGTTGTAGCTGTCATCCCTTAAAAGCATGCTTTGTATATCGCGGACACCCTGTATATGTATATTTATGACCTTTTAACTTATCATATTATCTAGATAGTTTTTCCACTTGTTAAGTCAATGATAACACTTGCAATTCGAACAAAAGTCAAATTTATTCCAAAACCTTTACAATATATATAATCTGGTTTTCGTAACGACTTCTTCAGTGGAATAAAATTGACATTTATTTAGTGTCAAATTATAAATAAATAACTAGCCATGCCTATCAACAAAATTATCTACAGACAAAGAAATTCAGTGATATATAGGATTATATTTACAATATAGTGGACAATTTAAGATATTTTGAAATGTACATTTATAATCATAACACTAATGCTCCTTATATACATATATGTTTTTATTTTCGAAAACAATTATGTATTTCAATATTATTCGTTAGTGGTTAGTACATGCCATTAATACAAATATACAACAGGAGCAACAAATATTTTGTATGTTAAGTCATTCGTGGTTTTCCAGTTTGTTAGCTACGTCGTATAAATTATACCTTTGGGTTCTCGTTGTGTGCGTTGCAATTACTTAATAGCTTTAATACTTATACAGTTCAAAGGGTCTATTGATTTCTGGTATTCCTTCCTGAACTGCGGTTAGTGAAAGTGTGAACTTGCGGGTTTCGAAGCGTATACCTCCTATGTGATACAGACGGACGTGTTCCAATATGCACAGTTTGTGCGATATAAACGCAAGCAAAAAGTTGTCCACTAAGAATTATATCCAAAAATATAACTGAATGAACTATTTCTGTATGTACTGGTTTGTAGATATTTTGCAATTCCTTAAACTCTAGGAATTCTAGAATTAAATGTGAACTATATCCCAAAGAAACTACTGTAGATAGACAAAGGTCTATTTTTGTCGGAGAAATAGAATTTTAATTAATCTAGAGTTTGTGGCACTCCATTTTGAGATACACAGAAATAGGTTATCGTTAACTAGCAATTTTTCTTCATTATCATTAAGAACTTTCTTAACAATGCTTGTGAAGTGTTCTCACAACAAAAGCGCTTATTCTAAGGAGCATTCAAACTGTATTATAGCATTTTCGTTTGGGAGAACTAGTTCTGTACTAGCACAGCCCTAGTACCGCGTCATTTGACGTAATCACGGAATCCGCACTCGGTCGGAGCACACATGAATAGCATGTAATAACTTCACATTGCACTAGAGCTGGACTCGTACATTTCGAGAGGTCCAGCTTTTAGCACTCAAGGTCAAATACACATAGTGACGTAGACGCATCGTCATTTCTATGTATGTAAACGTGCACCATTTTCCCAATGGAAAACGTACAATTCTTGCTCGATGCTAGTCCTTGGCCGATAGGAACAACCAATAATGTCATTATTCCTTTAATGTTGCAAATTAAATGACAGGTAAAACTTATACCACCATTTTTCGAGAAATGTGTGGTGTCCTTTAATACAACGTTTTTCTCGATCTATGATCTGAGCAAATGGTCAATGAAACAGGAAAAGTAGGGTATAAAGTTTTGTTTTTAATTGTACGAAATTTTGCAATATAATGCCTATTCTATACCAAGTATTTGAAATAAATTAATTTACGGTTGTAACCCATATTAATATCTCCTAGTTTGGATTAGAGAAAATTATTGCATCAGAAATATGATTTGTTGTTAATAAGGTGCCGATGTAGCTTTTAGCGATATATGTATTTCTTTAGTTATTCTTCCTTGTTATATTAAACCCAATGTAGTGAAAATTTATACGTAGTACATACAGGCATTTACGCATATTTGTTGCGTGTATGTACATACATACATATATCTGAAAAACTATTATAGTAGGACAGATGCTATATGAGATAATACGTAGCCAACACCGATTGTTTTTATAAAACAGTTTTTGCGAGCAGTCAGATGTTTATACTCACGACGTAACTGCAACGTAAACAATGTGTATTTATTTGAACGTGATAAATGAAGATTTTGGAATAATTGCCACAGATGCTGTTAAATGCAGCAGTGAAACGTGAGCAATGCATGCGTAGTGAACCAGTTATTTTCGATATTGTTTATTTTCTATGCTGCAGAATTTCGTCAGATAATGCCTAGAATAGTCTCACAAACAATGTTACTTGATTGCAAAATTCTACTTAGAAATATATGATACCAGACATTAAATAAAAAATAGAACAATATCAGTACTGGTCCTTTCTAAAAAGCAGGCAGTTTAAGTAGTATAAGTATTCCTCAGACTTAATATTGAACTGAATTTTATTTGTTGGGATTTACAATGAAATATCTTAAAAATAATATACGCTATTAAAGATTCTATTTAATATTTGTCCATCGTTTTCTCTATCTGGACTTACATATGTATATTCTATCCTAGAATAACATTCTCAATAGAATTCTCAACAGTGAAAATATTACATTAAAATTAAATGATATTTGCACATATGTAAGTACATATGTATGTATGTATATACAATGTCTTTACATACTGCAATGTACATACATATTTATATATTCGACATACCTAATGACATAGTTGCATTTATTTGTGACTGTGTTGCTAGAGACACTATACAGACACTTTTAATTGATTTTATTTCTGGGTCGTACACAAGTCTAACGTTTTGGACTCGCTATGATATTTTCAACACAATACCGAACATTCGATCAAACGTACAAAGTTATAGGCAACAACAAATTTAAATTTCCAAAGTATATTTTATTTTACATTTTACAACCACTACGCCGGAAGCCAAAACCATTTTTCCCAGTAAGATAATTTAATAAATACAGTATATTTACTGTCTACGTATCGTATTTTTCTCGAATACCGTATCTTTAAACAACAATCTTTTATAGTTGAGTTCTCTTGAATTACTCTGTATCCTCCTGAAGGCATACTTTCCTAATGTGCATACATCAGCGTGTCAATATTCGCTTACTTCATATCTACCTACGGCCCTTTGCATGAAATTGTCTGTTAGGAATCTTGTCAACCTGTGAAAAAATACACGATCGTGTTTTTTTAGTATAACTTTTTCACGGGCAGAAGTTACAAAGCATTTTATTCAAGGAGTCATATTAAATATCCTTGTTACAAAATAGTTCACAATTCTATTTCTGTATTAGTAATCGCTGAAGTACCTATTCGTAAGAAGAAGTAATACTAGTTTATAAGCTGTAATAGTTGTAATGGTTACTTGTGCGCAAAATATTAATAAGAAATAAAAAAATTGATATTACTTTAACAAATTAAGTTAATAACTGGCAATAAACAAAATCTCATTTTTTTAAGAAATGGGATTTTATTGCTTAATATGACCTACATTTTGTTGTAAGATTACCAACATTTCCTCCAAATTGTAGAAAGCATTTCGTAACATTTCTGGTTGAATTGCACCATTTGCTCCGTAATATTGTCTTTTAATTCTTGTAGCGTTGTTGGCCGTCTTCTAAACACTAAACTTTTTATGTAAATATCCCCGCAACCAGTAATTTGTCTGGTTAAGGTCAGATGATCTGGGCGGCCATGCATTTGTGAAATATCTGCTTAACACACGATTTTGTAAAACGCTGGTTAACCATTTTTTGACGGGGCATAAAATGTGCGGGGTTACTCCTTCCTGCATAAAATCGATGTTTTCAAGTGCTGTTTGCCGTTTATAGTTACGGATTCTTACAGTTTCTCCATTTTGCAGTGCATCATAGAAATACATACGGATAAATAGTCACTGGATCTAGTGCCGAAGTAGAACAATCACCCACAGAACACCAACACTTGGATAATTGCCAACGCGTTTCGACAGCAATGCTGTCATTGTCAAAGGGATAAGGTATAGAAATACCGGCCAATAATAAAATCAGCTGGAGAGTTGTACCAGAGGATGGCTTTCTTGTCATGAAGACCTTCTTGAACAATTTCTTGTGGATTTTTTGCAGATCAGATTCTACAGTTTTGAGTATTGACTCCACCATTCAAAATGAAATGTGCCTCATGTATCCAAAAAATACGCACCCATTCGGGTTCAATTTCGAGCTATTACCTTATCTGAGCTATTACTCGCAAAGAAAAGTTGTACCTAGTAGCCAAATCTGACTCCCTTAATTCGAACAGTGTTTTTTTAGTTTATATGGATCCATCTTTAAGGTTTTACGTAAAATTTTTGAAAGCGTTGTATACAGTACTTGCAATCGCTTGAATATCGCATTTGCACTGCTGATTGCTAGTAGATTACCTCTGCCTATGTCCTGATTTTCAGAAAGAACCTCTGCAACTTGGATATCACTAATTCTTGATATTCGTAATTTTGGTAGGTCAGTAACAGACTCTGTGCTTTAAAAATGTTTTAATTGCAGCACGCTCATTTGGAAGGACTTCTCTCTCAAACTTATTCTCGTGCATAATCTTCGTAATCCAGCGGTGTTTACCATAGATACAGTAAAATCCCATTTCTTAAGCAATTGGATTTCGTTTATTTTTTGTTATTAACTTAATTTGTTAAAAAGTTATAATAATTTTAAATATATCCCTTACTTTATGATAATCTTGTATATTTGATATATGAACCCACTCTAATATTACAGACAATTATTTATCTATGCACCATCTTTGCGTTGGTAAATCCATCTACATAGACAACCAATCTTATGCCAGGAAGTAGTAGTAGCAGTAATTGCTAGGAATCGCATCGTGGAAAGTCATGATTCATCACTTATAGTCTTCATTGTATAACGCACCTTTTTACAGGCGCAAACTGAAGATGCTGTTTTAGTTCAGTATATTTAGCAGCACATAAAAGCGTCAGTATTCTTAAAATTTAAAAAAATTTAAATTTAGTTAAAAATTGGTTTCATATAGCTGCATTTTTTTTATCTCTGGTGGGTGCAACCACATTAGCTTTCAAAGCTGTATTGCTTTGTCGATATACCCATGCAGTTCTTGGTGTGTAGGCAGTCTTTATACAGACTTACTTACTGTATTATGTTGTCTTAAATAACATTGCGTTGCTCTCTCTTCTCAAAAACGAATAGTAAGAACCTCTCCATATCTCTAGTTTCCTCACCATCAAAGTGCGTCAGCTCTTTTTACACGGCCGCCGAGTCTGATAGGAGTACTACATTGCACTTGTACGAACTACAAGTTAGCAAACACGATCTATATTGTACCATATCAAGCTTGCTTATAATGATAAGAACGTGGAACGAACACAAGCATTTAAGTAAAAGCAATAGGCCGAAATAGAACATTAACATCGGTATTAACGATAATATAACTTCAAACACTCTTGGAACTAAATTACAACGTATAGTAACATGTTCAGCAGACATGGCTTAAACAACAACAAACTATATAGCGTAATCACTTTTTACATCAATTGAAACACCGTTTTAGAAAAAAAACAAGAAAAATTTTGTGTAGATACTGACTCCTATTAAACCTAAAAATTACTAATGTTTATACATATTCATTTGTCTCGTTATACAAGGTCCGACCATATGAACTATCTAATTTAAAAAGCTTATAAAAGTTTGTTGACTTTAACAATACAATGAATTAATACATATTTTTATCCTAGAAAGATTGGAGTTTATTATGGTTGAAATATCCTATTCCGTAAATGACCATCATTGTTTTCAATGCATTCGTTTAAGTTCCCAGCAAATATTTGCATAACATTTTGAAAAACATGACGTGGAATAGAATTAGTTTTTTTTTGTAATGTTTATTGTCAATTCCCGATTTTATTCACGAACACTTTGAGCTTTAGGTACCCACAAAAAAATATGCTGCACAAGGATGCGGGCACCTTGCTGACCATGGGATCGTACCATTTCTGGAAATGAGTCTGTTGGGAAAGGATTTGGTTAAAATGTCCTTGCTGCAATATGCGTAAAAAGCTATGGAGAAAAGACCCTGTAATAAGTTCTGCTTGAAGTTGTATACAATATCGACGGAAACTCTAAAATGTTGACACAGTTTCACGGACAGAGTATTGTGAGGGGAGAATTTATTTGACTAGTTTGTACGCATTCACACTTCCAACAGCGTTCAACAGCTATGTCAACGTTATCAACATTATGTTGTGACTGGTGGCAACTATGTACTTTGAAGACCACTAAAGGTGTTTCCAAAACTTGCATTCTTTGTCTTTTTTTGTGTTCTTATTATATCATTCATTGAACTTTACATACAAAATTCGTACATATACATATTACACATCTACATGCATCTGCATATCAATCAATGTATGCATTTATTGTTACATATTAATACTGCTTGATCTATGTGGCACACTTTTTGATATGACGAAACAAGATGCACTTGATATAATGTCTACCTTCGGAGAAAAATATAACTGACATACAAAAGCTATTAGTGGATTAGGTGGTTCGGTTCTGTCTATAAATTGAATTGGTTCGATTCGGACATCATGTTTTATTCATGAACCCAATCTAATATGCTTTCGTGCATTGTAACGGTCTAGCGGCATTGCATCAATACAACGCTTTAATCACACTAAACTGAAACCACGTGCAATAAAAACGCAGTAAGTCTCAATTTTGACGACATATTTAGGAACGTAGTACCAATTTAATTATTATTATTACTACCTATTATATTAATTATTATTTATATATACATATATCTAGATACGACACATGTGTCTTCTAATCACGTTTATATTAATTTTTTGACGGTTATTCAAAGTGTGGCGATATTTATATGCTCTAGACGAAACTTGTAACGAGCACGATTCTTTTTCAAATAATTTTAACTGATGATTGAGATCTGGACAATTGCTAAAGTTAGTAGTCGAAAGACAAGCAAATACTCCGTTATGCTACTTGACTTGCCTAAATTAGTGATTCTTGCGTGGCCAACTTAGTAGTCTAAATAGTTGAACTAGGCGTCCAGCCTAGCAGCACTAACATGTCAATCATTGTAGTCATCCATACTTCAAAAGAAAAATAGATAAAAACTACAAGTACAAGAAGTGCATAGTTTTTGAATTTGTACACAAGACTTGTGTATCTTTTTATAAAACATTCTCGTTTGTATTTGGATTTTGCAGTTCTCTTTGTTGGACTAAATTTTTGCAGTAGGTTCTTACTTCCAAAGCACACTATGCAGCCTAGACGTAGTACTTAATCTTGTCGTTAGTTGCAGCCGTATTAAAAAAGCGAAAATAATAAAATCTAAGTAATAAATAAAAATCTAAGTAGTAAATAAAAATCTAAGTAGTAAATAAAATGTATTAGAACGTTTATGAAGTAGCGGTTTGAATTAGTGGATATTCAATTCGGAGGCTATATGTATGTGAGGAAGCAGAAATAATCTCTTTGGAAGTGTGTCTGCTTCATAATACCAGTTTAGTTATTTTCTGCGTGTCCAGATTCATAATAACGCTTATTGCGTTACAAATAAAATTTCATTATCTTTACCACACACCGACAGAATTTCATATTCAAAGCATCAAGGCTCCAGCTTTATTTATGTAGGCGTAAATGGAAATACAGTTCAATCAATAATCAAACAGTAAGCATAATAGGAAGCAATCACAATTATTATTAGCAATTATGAAATAATTTAAATTATTCTACGGCGATAATCGCGTTTTGGTGGATGCATAATACATGGACAATACGAGTAATTAGTGTTACTAGGAGCTAGGTTGGTTAGGTAATCTTTGGAAATTGCAAGCTTATGTCTGTTTGTAGAATTTCTTTCTAATACATAGTTGAAGTTAAAAACCAAGCACACGAATAAATAATTCACCGATTATTACTTAGCCATAGTTACCTGTAAGCTGAGGATATACTTTTCAGTTATCAGAAACACATACGATTTATCAGATCTTATGTGTTCAGACTTAGTGTAAACTCTATAAAATATAGACACATACAGAATTTTAAACTTGGTACTATTTATATATCAAATGGTTAGTAACAGTTTTCTTGTATGTAATTTTTCCTGTAGTATTTTTATTTTCCTATTCTCTTTTTGCTGACAGTCTGGAATAATGGAGCGGTTCTAATTTGAATTGAAACAGAATGTAGTACATGTAAAGTTTGTTGTGCGTTTTCTTCTAAAAGGATACAAAGATAGCTTTGTTTAACATCATTAAAAGAATATATGAATAAAAATATGCGTATCTTATTTTGTTTATAGTCTCTTCTGAAGCCAACAGTTCTGTTGGTCGAAAGTTGTATGATGTGTTTATATGATTGGAATTAGAGCGCTTGCGATTTATATTAGTCAAAACTTAACATCTGAAACTTACGCAAAAGTGATAAACTCAGCGCACTGTCAAAAGTGGCGGGCGTGGCAGGTGTTAACATGGTGTTAGTGTACTTTAACGGACAAAATGTGCACATGTTTTGTGTAGAGTTACATCTCGAGACATTCATTTTAAGGGAAGTTATAATGGTTCGTCGTCGTTCAAACATATCTAGTTCAAGAAAAGCATCATGACTTACTTCATCGGAGAAATAATAATATACAAACCATTAATTTAAGTGTTTCTATATCATTAATAATTTCTCGGGTAAATATTTTTCTTTTATGGAAGCTAGTATATTTTTTACTAATGCATGAAAGATAGGCAAAAGATCCACTTATTAGAAAACTTTTTTTGGAATATCGTGGATGGAATACTAAACAAAATAAGTTTATACTTTAAACTGTATGAGATAAGTAATATTTCATTGGAAGAAAAAAAATTGGATATCAGAATTTGTTGTATTATTCTGCTACTGATTGAAAATTATAACTACATTGAAAAGGTAATTACACTAATAAATAATTAGTCTTAAAATATTGATATTCGATAATGCTATATTAAAATACGGATGTATGTAGGTATATGGGCAACTAAATACAATTTTTTGTTCAAAATGTTCAAACGTTCATTTATCATGAGAAAGTTGTCTGCACACAAATATTAAATCACTATTGCCTGCAAAACTACAATTTTAGATCACAGCATAACAATTATAATTTGTCATATATCTTAAATACTTATATTACAGGTAATAAACCTCGAAATTTTAAAGTGAGGATTAGATTGTCTGCTTTCTGCTGGTGCGAGGTATAACCAGTATATAATGCTTATATTCAAACGTAATAGCATTTATAATAAACAGAACGGCAATTTGCCAATCTAAAACGCGATACACGATCATTTTGATAATAGCTCATAAAAAACTGAAGGTTAGGAAATTGGTTTCGTTTAAGATTGCTGCATGCTCTTCAGTTAACTCTCAAACTGAACTATTGTAACCTGTTAGTTTATGATTGCAATATTATACATACTTTTGTAAAGGTATATCGTCGGCTTCATAAGAAAATTGCCTAACTCCACTTTTAGTAAAATTAGGATTTTAGTGCCATCGGTATCCTAATATGAGTGGCTATCGATTCAGAAAACTACCTATATCAAAATAAATTGTGTACGCTCATAAATGACGAAACAGAACTCTGCCTAACTTATGTCAGTAAAAAAGCGCCAGAAAACTGCCTAAATCCGCATTATATTAAGATTATGTGAGCCATACTTGCATCTTACCATTCTCAATATTTTTTACTTTTATTTCAAATACACCCTGTATATTACTATATATAATATTATTTCAGAATATTTTCAGTTAAAACCTGTACCAATTGCGATAAATTATAAAACAAAAATAAGTTTTTATTATTAGTTAAACTTTTCATCAGATAAGTTAACAATTTGCCTAACTGCCACAGAAATCTAAAAATTATGTGGAAATATGCCTAACTCCATTATTTTTTTCAATTTTTTTTTTAATTTATTTATAGACTTCTAAAAACTGTGTCCAAATAAGTATCTGAACAAGAGAACACACACATAGGTAAGAGAAATCTACAAAATTAAACGTTTTTTAGCTCTCCTGTAAAATTTCATGAAATGGAGTTAGGCAATTTTCTTATTAAGCCAACGATATGCAAAATTTGTCGTGTATAGATATGTATATATATACTTACTTACATTTGGAATGCAGCACTAATCTCATTCTTATTTGTAGTATATCGAACAATGTAGTATCCCAGCTCTGCCAATTTAAACTTTGTAGATAAAGATAGTATATACCTATGTATGTAAAGTAGTAGAACAAAGCTGCGCACAGTAAGAATAGTGATGTCTCTAGATAGAAGATAGATCGTGTACAAATTTATGTCCGAGAACGAGAATACACTTGATTGGAGAACTATGTATGTTGGTATAAGTAAAGGAAGTAGGGCAAAGGAAAGATCGAAACGTATTAAACTATGCGGCCACAATCAAGAAGATTAGAAATTTGAAATCGAGCTATAATATATTGTAGCTGAAAACAGAGCTATAATGATATGAATATTTAATTGTATGAATCAAAGCTTTTTTAAGCGTAAGGATACATATAGCTTTAAGGTAAAATTTTTTGGCGTAACTCACGTCCATCATAACTCTAGAAGCCGAATTCTTATTGTAGTACTTATATCCTTTTTACTTAAATGTTTTGTGCTAAAAATAGAAAGTGCGTTATTGGTTACTTACTGTAGTTTTAAAACAAGAAATTGGCGCGGAGCAAACTGTTTCGTTTTACTCGCAAAATATGTTGGAAAATTATCTGGCGTGTTAGCAATGATGGGAATAAATCTTTTCCTGTTTCAATAAAATCTTACTCTATTTAGGAAGGATAACAAAAAGGGCAACAGATAATTTGAGGTCGATGTTCATGTTGTAGCGTTAAATACACAATAAAGTAATTGAGTTAGTTGCTAAGAAAGTTATCTTGGTGAGGCAGAAGTTGAAGTACACTCCTTTGGATAATATCCACTCAGTCTAAATTTTGTCTTGTTCTGCCACTTTTAACATTAATTTTTTGTTTAATTTACTTCTTCTGTTTTATCATAAACTCTTTAAAAAAATCTAATCTGTTTCTTTTTTGAAATGCGCTATTATAATAAAATAGGGATCTACCGCAAGGCCAATATTTTATCTCATTTTAAATTCTCTGTTTAGTTAATTTCGTTATCATAGTATTTCGTTTCTAACAATGCAGATATGTATATATTGGATAGTAACGCTCCAGCTAAAGATTATTTATAAGAGATTATTCCAAAGATATTGAAGTCCAAACACTTTCTTTAAAAATATTTTTATATAGTGTTACTACAATTATAGCGTTGAGTGCCGTTAAACCATGAGAAATGTCAACGATTAGCAAAATATCCATATATCTGTTTAAATTCCTACATCAAATTGTACTAGTAGCAACTGTAGCTCGAAAATTTATGCATTATGCATATATAATTGCATGTTTATATGCATTAATATAATAGACAACGTAACTAACAACCACTTGATTTCAAGAACTTTTTACAATTTTACTAAATATAATTAGATTAGACAAGCAATGTTTCCGGTATCAACCAATCAACACAAATTATTCTCAGATAAAAATTGCGTGCGCACTATGATATACAGCATCGTTTAAGTTCATTCATTATATTTTCAAATAGACGCACTGCTAAGAAGATTTCATAATTTTTGATTAACGAGAGTTTTAGTCCTTTTTTGTCTTCTCCTTATATTTAAATTAAATAAGAAAAATTAATCGTGTTATTTGTCTGCTGAAATAAGCGAAGGAAACATTTTGGATCTACGTCACGATAAGGCGTTGCTTGATGTTCATAATTAAGTTATTGGCTCCTGTATCTTATTGAATCTACATTAACGTTCTCTTATTTTCAATAGCAGACCATTATTCTAGCATATAGAAAATGAATGCAGTTAATAAATTACATAGTTTGCGGATTTATGAATTAAGAAATTATCAGTGTACAAACACGTAATAGTATATTAAAGAACGAGTTTCATAAGGCATGATTTTGTCGCACGAGTTCAAGTTTAGAA
>SMLS01060856.1:0-10642 GCA_004785975.1 Popillia japonica
AAACGGTGACTTTCTTGTCATGAAAGATTTATTGACGATTTTCTGCAGACCAGATTCTATAGTTTTAAGTAACTCCACCATTCAGAGTAAAATGTGCGTCATCTGTCAATAAAATGAGTTAACTATTCGTATTCAATTTCCATCTGTCATTACTAGCAAAGAAATATCATACCTAGTTGCCAAATCTGTCTCCTTTAATTCAAACAGTTATATGGGCACATTATTAGAATTTTGCATAAAGTTTTCCAAATCCTGGTATACGGCACTTCCAATCGCATTTGCACTGCTAAGTGGTACTGGATTGCCTCTGGTGATGTCCTAATTTTCATGAAGAACTGCAAACCTGGACATCACTAATTCTCGATCTTCTTGATCTTCGTACTCTGTTCTTTGAAATTATTATATCAACTTGCAATACGCTTTCATTTAACAGTGCCGCGCTCTCAAACCTCCTCGTGCGAAATTTTCATAATCCGGTGGAATAATTTCTGCCACATTCATAATAACACCGAACTAAACCAATTCTTGTGTAACTCCATGCTATTACAGTTTGAGTCGTTTGAACTCTAGGTTTACTTGAGCTTTAATTGCACAAGAAAATTTCAAATTGAATGATTTCGGTTTAAGACTCTTGTCAACATTTGTAATGGAAACGCTTTTGTTTCCCACAGATACAGTAAATCCCACCCTAAAAGGGGTATCGCGCAGACCGAACTTCTGCCGCGGCACAGTATGTTGTCTTTGAACACCAGGAGAGACAATATATGTAGGAAATTTTTAATGAAGCTTCTCGCGGATCATATTGATTGCCCTTTCTTGCTTCAACGAATGTCCTTTCTGGTGCCGAGGCTAACTGCGCGGTATGACACCACATTTTTGACTCCATTTGCAAGAACCAACGTTATGCGGCGTCTGCCAGTTTACACACTCTCTAAACTAGGCAATCAGGAAGCGGAGGTGTTATTCTCGACCATTAGGCCCTCTTGACTATTTAACATAGCCTGTTACTTTATTTAATCATTTATTTTTAATTTCATGTAACTAGTTTAAATAATTCTTGTTTTTGTTCTTTGCTTTTAGTAATTAATCTTTATTATCATTGTTATTTTTTCGTCCTTGTGGGTATTGAATTCTTTTTTCTTTTTTTGTTTTTTACTTAGATATTAAATCAGATGCAATTTAAATGATGAAAGTTCTCACGATGTGCACATGTATTATTTCTTTTTTTTTGTCCTGTTATTGGGCTTCGGCCTGTTGGGCAATAAAGTTTATTATTTTTATTATTATTATTATTATTATTAAAATCCCATTGCTTAAGCAATTAGATTTCGTTTATTTTTTATTATCTTAATTTGTTAAAAATTTATAATAATTTAATATATACCCTTTAATTTATGAAACTCCCTGTCTTGTGAATTTTAAGTTTAAGACAATATGTTGTATTTCAATATGAATGTGTGCTTAGGACAGGAAGTGATTACTGTATCCTTCATTTTCGGGTTTAAAAAGCTAACAGTTTATAAATTTAAGTCTTTGATATATACGAATGTGTGTGTATATATGTGTGTATATGTATACGAATGATTTGAAAAATGTTTTATACTCACTCAAGTATACCTATTATATATGTACATAGTTTCATGTAATAGATTCAATACTGGTTATTAATTTCTGTTTTTCAAATTGTTTCTACAGAATGAATTAAACAGACAGTTTTTACATGATTATGAAATACATTATATATTTAAGTGATTTAAGGCAATTCTGATATAACGGTCTTCTACTTAAAAGAGCTTATTTTAAAGAGAATAAGAAATAGATTAAACATCTGCTGTTACAGTTCTTTTTTAAATACAGATTTTACACATTAATATACCTTGCAGTTATTAAAATTGATTTGATTCTAGTTTTTACGCTCATTTTGAATTCGATTATGTAAGACGAGATCTTATTGAAAGAAATTCGAACTGCAGTAATACTTCAATAAAAATTATTACGTAGATGATAAAAATGAAATAATATGAAGCTAACCTGATTGAGTTTCAGTTCTTGAAAGTTATGTAGTTTTAAATTTGCTTGGCTTGATATAAATGCTGTATTTCCAGATTTGTAATATCGTTCATAGTACAAGTACTATGAAAATTTGCATTCCTTATTAGAAAATATCAATGTTGTTTAAAATAAGCTCTTGTAAATAAAATTAACGAAATTTGACCCTGGTAAACATGAAAAATACACTAGTGTAACGCATTCCACATGCTACTTTGAACAGTAAGTTTACGCATCTCTAACTCGTTATAAAGAGGAAATAAAAAATTAAAAAGAAACAAAACAACAAAAAGTAGATCATCTAAATTATTAGAACGACTTGTGGTGATACATAAAAATTTAATTAGAATTGTATATTCTTAAACATTCATGTAGGATTAGTCTGAATGTATGTTATTAATAAGAAATTGTGATTTAAAATTACTTTGAGATAATATGTAACAGTTCTGATATTTATTTGTTCTTAAAAAGCAATAGCTGTTTCTTGCATTTTCATATTTAATACTATCAGTATATAAAACTACAGGCGGATTAAAATGCAATACAATGCCAATTTCAAAAGCAGACGTAAAAACAGATCTGTTACATACGAAGAAAAATTATTAACTAATTTTAAATTATAAATTGGCGTAATTCTTAAACAGTAAGGATGAGATAAGAGTATTCGTTCAACCAATCTTCATTAGTACTGTACGATTATAGAATTGAGTTCAATTATAATTCGAAATGGTTTCCATGAAAATTGGTCAAAATATTTGTAGTGTATAGGTTAAGTATGATATTAGTGTGCTACAAAGAATTTTAACGCTTAGGTTTCTATTTACCTTAATGGATGAGCTCTTTCCCAACTGGGGAATGTGTTTGTTGAAAATCTAGTATGAACCAAAGCCAAATAAGTTTCGAAAAGTGGATTTACAAGATCCGGAAAATAAGTCCATAATTGATCAGAAGTTAGTTGACCTTTGTACACAATTACTCTACGGCTGAGAGAGCAGATGTAAAACCTTTTCCCGGGAGCCGGAATTAGATGAGTAGCTCTTTTTCGCAGCACGAAGTACTTGGAATCATATTCTTCTTCCGATGTGTCATTTTTTAAAGTGACAAATACCTGTTTAACGGTTAATGGTGAATATTATTTACTTATGATGAATATTAGAAATTACCTGTCTCATAAAAGGTTCGGAATTCTTTGCCACCGTTCCAATTGTGGAGCTATCAGTTGGAACTGTTCTCCATGCAAGAACGGACATCCCTAATTCTTCTGCCAGAGTAGTGAATTTGTCCTCCGATTCTTTGTGGTGAAGCTTGTCCAAATAAAATATGCCAGTGGCATACTTTCCAAATGAAGGTAGTTGTACATTTTGAGCGTCTCTGAAATTATAATTTTTGAGATGAAATAATATACATATAGGTATGTTATGTCGGTTTCTTTATCTTGTACATATATAGAAAAGTTGTATGTACAACAAACTAAAGCTCAATTGAAAGTTACAATGCTAGTAAACAAGTTCCGCAGTTATTAAATTACTCACTTTCTCATAAATATTTTGTTTACTAGTATAGTGGCATATAACCGATTAAAATTGTTATTCGGATAAGTAGACAATTTGAATGAAATAAAGTGAAACAGTCTCTTTTTAATAAAAACAGAATTCACCAATACAAAATAACACATAAACAAACAAGATGTAAAACAAAAGCATACATATTAAATTTGATATTGTTGTCTGAACTAATGTATAATTTTTCTTTACTCGACTAATTTTAGGGGTGTTGTAGTTTTTTTTATTGCCAACAGTCTTGGTTGTATTATTGAACTCTAGACTTGCATAAGTTTCACTTTCGTCCTCAAAGGACCTAATATACTAATGTACAAACAGCTATAATCTTTTAATGACAGAGTGAAATTTAAGGGTTTTAGTTTGTGATAACTAAGGATAATTCTCCCTATAAATGGACAATTTGTGTATATCTATACATCTGGTTAGATTATATTTCTTTAATACAAGTTCTATTATTTTGATACATTTAGACAACAAATTCAAAATAAGATTACCGTGTTATGAGATAGGAAAGGAGCAGTACACTCTTCAACAAATAAACCGCTTATGTGATATAGTCGTATAATTATTCGCGGGTCATGTCGCAAAACATAAAGATGATGTACTTCTGTGAATAGAATTTGCATTGATATGTAAAGAATAATGAAAGATTAGCACTGGTATTAAAGAAATGTACTTTAGATGATTGAAGACTTGATTAATAATCTGTCTAAATATTTATAAATGTCACTGATGTTTAAAGTTAAGCATTGTAAATATTTTCATTATAGATTAATAGATAGCCATGATAAGCTTCGATAAATATGTAGGTAACGGTTTGACTTAATATCCTGTTTTTGTTTAGAAGATAATATAGCACGATGCATCATGATGTACGAAAAATGAACGAAAAATATTTCTATTAATAAACCTTAATTCTCGAAGGATATGTCTGTATATTGTACACATATACAGAGTTACCTTTACATAGGTACTATATACGACCAAATCTGAAAACTACGTATAAATGTGTAACTCAAAGTAAACAAAGAAATTTATCATCAAAAATTTTCAAAATGCAGTCAGTCCATTTCTTTGTTTATCTTGCATTTATACAAATATTGTTGATTTTTGGTTTAAATATGCTGGAAGAGCTCTACTACTGTGCGCGGGTGCGCCGTAGTGCATAATCCATAGTTGTTGTCTCGTCAATAGTATGTCATCCAAATCTAATGGGGTAATGTATTCCAGAGAAACTTTAAATATAAGTCTGCATTTAATCGTTTTGGAAGCACACGTGATCTAAGTAATTGATTGCTTATCAAGCCTGCCTAATTATTTCCGCACATGCTATCATGCGAGACGCCGTGCTGTATATCGTGGTCATTTTTGTATGCCTAACGGTGACTGTTGTGGTAATGGAAAATACCATCGTTGCTAATCGCAGATTCACCAGTGAAGAAAATTATTGACGCGAGATCTGGCTGTTGAACTTCTCTACGCTGAAACCAATCGCAAATGGCAACTCGGCGGGGAAACTCTAGTTCTGTTAACGCGTAGTACGGATGCAGTAAATTTGTTTTTAAAATTTTGAAGCACAGTAGTTTGAGACACATTTACTTGCTATATTAGGTTTGTTGTGCTTGTACCGGGATTCGGTTCACGACGTTTTCAGTTTGCTTGCTTGGAACACTGCGTAATGTTTGAAGGACGTAACCGTAATGTGGAATTACTGAACCTGTATTCCGAAGCCGATATACAACTCCCGCAATGATCGCAGTTAAGGGATATTGTCGATTTGGGAAACGTCCTGCGTACAAATGTTTTGCTGCAAGACTATTTTGCTCTGTTTCTCCATAAATTAAAATCATGTGGGTATATTTGACGTTCGTGTACGTATGTACATATGTATGTATATATGTTAGATGCGTCAGGACCGGACTCGTAAGTATCTTTCACCCCCTATTTTATTTTGAGTTATTTAAAACTAACCCTGTATACATGTTAGAACGTTCTGCGTTTCTTCGATAAATACATTGTAATGTATAATAATTAAATATTAAAAGCTTAAGGATTGCACTTAAAAACATGCACAAGGACTGACAGGTAACAAAATCCTAAATAATAATCATTTAGAGTAATCTTTTGTGTTTGATGTCAAGATCTCTCTATGAATTGTAGACATATAGACATAGATAATTGGGCTTATTGGTATTGCGGCGTGAATATTATTTCTAAGTCTTGAAACACATTTCAATAGTAATATAACTATGTATAATCATAAATAATGTCAATTATATGAAAATGGAATTTTAATAGGAATTAATTACATCACGTAAGTTAATTATTTATTGTTCATTTAGTACTTTACAACGGTATCATAATATTATTCAAATAATTTCTTGTTTATTAAATATTTCTGAATTTGATCGTAAGCAAAAATTGACTATCACAACAAACGTCTGTAGAGCCTAGTTGGTAATACGGATAAAGTTTAAAAGCAAACACTTTGTGGCAGTACGTAGGATCTTGATATCAAATATTAATTGAAAAGTTGAAAATTGTATATGTATGTAGTTGGGATTAGATTTGAATTGTGTCAATATTTATCTAAAATGATGTGTCAGGGAATGCTGATCTCTGTAGACAGACATTATCGGTAGATATTATTGATAAAGTTTGGCGCCTAATCATCTTTTCCAGAAATTTACACATATTTTAAGATAAGTGGATGGAAATAAAATATCCTGCTCTTGACTTCGATTACTTTTTTTTAGAATTAATTGTAGGTGTCAAATTACATAGATAAAACTACAAAGTTAAGTGGCATTTTTCCAGTTTAAATAGTTTATGCTACTGCATACATAAGTTATACGTATCTTCTGACTTAATATTTTATTTGTGTATATGTACATATAAATAAAATCTGCGAGATGTATTTAGAAATCATGTTTTTTACTTTTTGTTATACGCACATAAAAATACGGTGTTGGATTTAACACCGATTTTATCTTATAGTTCCCTCGCGACCAAATGCACAAGTAGTTAATCGCAAAGGAGTTGTATAATTTAGTACTAATATCCGAGAGTCGGTGTTAAGGTAACACTTTTGCATAGTTAAAGTTTCCCTTGCGAAGTTAGTTCATATCCCCATGGAGTTGAAATTATTTAATTTTGAAGTTGCCTTTACTCCATGGCAGAGTTGGACAAATTCCTTTATGGAGTTACAAGCACTCCGTTACAGAGTTGGATAAATTCCTTTATGGAGTTACAAGCACTCCGTTAAGTGTAGCGTGAACCCCGTGTCGCAGTTAATGAATTCAGTTGCGGTGTTGCGTGAACACCTTTACAGTGTCAGCTAAATTTCACTACTGAATTCCTACTACTGTTTTATGCAGTGAGGCTCACTAATTTATGTGTTCTAAAAAAACTGATAAACAAAATAATTTTATAAATTGGGAAAAAATAGAATAGGTAAAGTAGACCATAAAAAACAAACTTTCTACTAAAAACATGAACATGTATTTCAATATGTACTTAAAATGCAATACAAATTTAAACAAGTTCATAGTTTTTATTTTTAATAAATGTACACATACCCTAAAACTAAATTTAAGTTTAGAGAAAGATTAAGAAATGTTTTATAATGGGTTTGTAAGCAAATATTTTAAATACAAAAATAAGAAAAAGATAAAAAACTAACCTCTATCAACGTCACAACACAATTTATAATTATTAAGTATTTGTAAGTTCTTTGCATTTCTTTATCTTGATACTAATTTCTCAATCCCTCGGTGTTAATGTCGAAAATTCGGTGGTTACAAGTCCGTATATTTGAATTTGTATAAACTTCGAGCATGGTTTCAAACTGTCTTCGAGCTTTGTTCTAAAAACAAAGGGAATCTGAAATAGAACGTTAAAAGAGTCTAAAGTCTAAGGCATTATTCGCATCAGTAGAGAACAAAATATTATCTAAAACGATAATAACGATTTTTGAAGAACGCACTGATAAGAGCAATGGTTGGTTGTTTTTTTTACTCTCTACGCCATCTTCTAATGGAAAACTTATCTGCAATAAATACCTGGTTGAAAGAAAGAAACATATTTATGACGGTGGAAACTTACATGATAAAAAATAATTAATTTTTATGTCGTCTCGTCTATAGAAGTTCTCTCAATACCATCTCGTCCTCTGGCAGTGATTGTTCAACATTACTCGATCTAGTTTGGTAAACTAAGCGCATGAAATATGGTCATTATGAATTACAAAGGCATACGTATATGCAGCATATTTCCTTATACCATAACAGTTAGAGAACACTTACCTGTTTTCTTAATAGTATTAATATCTAGGTTTCCGACTGTTATCTTTATCCAGTTTTGGTATTTCACTCTCACAAATAATGTATTTTTCATTATCTAGTACATTACCCGTGTATATAACATCTATACTGATTGCTGCAGGCAAATACAACGCGCTGGCGCTAGCAGCGATTCCACCCGACTGACCCACTGAAACATTACTTTTAACAACTTCAGGGAGTTAAGTTTCACATTTTGGTGTTGCGTTAACTCCCTTCTGTTGCTAAGCTATTTATCAACACCGAAAGTTAGCATATTCTTTTCCGTTTGGTGTTGATATTATCCGTGCCTGATGTTAAACAACGAGTAACACCGTCGAAGGATATTAAATTTCTATTTTTTGGAGTTGGAAAGTTCTAACTACAGTGTGTTGTGTAGTTAGAAACATTTCCAAAAGTGTTGTAATATTTCCTTTTTATGTTAATTTAACAAATTATTGGTGAGAATTTAACTCCTTTTCAGAAAAGCTACAACATCGTTTAATTTAACTCCGTAAAATTTTTGTCTCTAACGTCGCTTTGCAATATACAGTTTCATGGTTCAGTACAACATACAAAGTAGTAGTAGTAAATTTCACATTCCCAAGTATTTCTATTATTCTTTGCATAAATAATATAGTAAATAGACTCATTTTACATAATGGCAATTTAAAGTTATACTATATTTTGTAACTACGTATTTTTAGATATTAATGTTAATCTTTGCTAAACCTATTTGTTTTTGAAATACTGTATAATCTAATATTTTTGAATTTGATGTCTATAATCCATTTAAATACATTAAGAAATGTAGTGGAATAATGAATTAATACAGCTACTTATCATTCTTATTCCATATCTACAGCTTCTTGAAAATAATATATAATAGCTACTTATATTAAAGCTTAAGGTATGTGTACATGACCACTACTTACGAAATGAAGTATACAGGGTTTCCACGGGCGAGCGGGACATAGGGGGGAAACATACAATCGGTTTTCGGTGAATATTATCTCCCTAATACTACTTCACCCAAATTTAAATGCCACATATTATAACTGGGCTAACGATGCACATTTCCACAACCATAGTACAAAGAGAGGCATTTTAATAAAACCAGAAAATTATTATTTTTAAATGTATTGCACGTGAATTTCTAATAAGGCTGTTAACATATAACAGGACTGTAAGCGGCCGTGGCGCAAGGGTTTACACAACGGCTTAATAACGCAATGCACGGATTGTTTAGGGTTCGAATCCCTACAGACCAATTTTGTTTTCATATTTTTTTTTACCTTCAACAACAATGATTTTTACAATAACAAAAATGATCGAGTGCTATTATGTGTTTCGCTTTTCAATTAAAAATTAAAAAAAGCAAAATGCATCTGTTGGATTTTCTGTAAGTAATATGGGCGCATTATAAGATTATATCCTGTTTCTCCGTAGATTAAATTATGTCCATGTACTCAGTATTCGTATAACTTGCCATAATACACATAAGACAACGAATGGCTGTGAATGACTCAACGTTCTGCCTGTGTTGACACCTGTGTTATGCGCTGCGCTCGAACAACAGGGCCGGGCTAAGATTGAAAAATATTATTTTCTCGTTACTGCGTGGACATAAAGTATTCATTTTTTGGAATTTAGGTTTCCATGACATTAGCTTTAACCTCTTTTATTTTCATAGAGTATTCGTAGACATCCTGTATACATGGTTTGACGAGGTAGGAATGCAGACTATAGAATGGTTAGCCAATGCTGTAGTTAGTAATTCTATCGAACATGTGGTGGTAATAGCAAACCAAGTTACTAGATACTTACGTAAACAAAAATGACTGTGCGTATGGCAGTGATTTTCAATAAAATTTTTAATAATTAATATTTACTAAGTATGTAATTAGTCTTGTTCCGAACTTAACGCATGTGTATAAAAATTAGAAACCATTAACTTTAAAGGATAGGCAAAATAGTATATATTTTTTCCACTGAATGCCATATACTAATGCAACTGTTTTAGCGATTTTATGTAAATGCATACATGTACATATATAATAAAAATTTTCTAGAAAGGTAAAGGAAAGTTTTAATAAAATGTTTTTTAATGTGATGTTACTCCTTCTATTGTTTTTCCATTGCATTTTAGATATTAACAATACGTACCTAATACCAGCTTTTGACATAATATTTTTAGTTTTTAAAGCATTGG
Source organism: Popillia japonica (assembly GCA_004785975.1). Lineage (NCBI taxonomy): Eukaryota > Metazoa > Arthropoda > Insecta > Coleoptera > Scarabaeidae > Popillia > Popillia japonica. The sequence continues at coordinate 10,143 of SMLS01060856.1, forward strand.
CATATCTAAAATAAATGGATAGTATTGCACAATACTGGCATATTTAAAATAACTTTTTCTTCTATTAATATCTCGGTATGCAAGCATGCCTTGCATTGTTATTGCACGTTTCCATGTCGTATATGCGTATTCCAAGAATTTTATTCAACGCGAATTCCGTGGAAAATTAAGCCGAGGTTCTTGTTTCGCAGTATGTTTTTACAAAACAATTCGATACATAAGAACAATAATATTTGCCTTCTCATGCTAGCTCTACTAATTATTGAGTAAGAATACTTTGAAACTTTGAACATATTTCAAAACTAATGTGACAGCAACACTGATCACTATGTACTACAGTGTGATATACATACATACATACTTACTATTATAATATTAACGCTTTATACTCCAGATAATTATAGGCAGATGAAAAGGCCAGGCCTGTCCTTTAATGAAAGTTCTTTATTCAAAAATGTCGAATTTTCGTCTGTGGATACAGACTTTCTCAAGACATGATG
>SMLS01060871.1:0-24805 GCA_004785975.1 Popillia japonica
AAAAAAAAATAAAAATTATGGAAATTTTCGAAACCTTTTATCTCTTCTGTTTCATCTCATGCACGCCACTGCTAGAAGGAACAGTTAGCTCTCTCGTCCATATCCTCACTTCCTAACGCCGTGACATGGATAGATTTGGGGATTTACGTTTTGTATTATATGATCCGTATAACTCCCATGCAAGTCCGAGAAGTTTACAAGGAACGATTTATCTGTTGCGTTGTGCGCGGTTGTATTTTTTGTTCTTTTAACCATTTGTATGTAGTAGAGTTTGAGCAGCTTCTTCTTGGTCGCTTTTTGTACTATTAACGGTTGGATATAACTCCACGTTTCCTTGCGTAAACGGGTTCACGTTTAGTTAGGTCGGTTTGCTTTAAATTAATTTTGTTTGAAAGCTGGAGTTCAACCTAATGGTTGACATATTTGGACAATGTTGAATAATTGTTTGGCATAAAACTTGGTTTTTTAACTGTTTAATTCTGTGGTCTAGTATAAGTCCAATGGGAAATGTCTGTCAACTTTCTCGATTTAACTCGATCCCCAAGAATCTTTAATTTTAACTTTTGAGGCATAAATCTATTTGTTATAAGCGACTGTTTTACAACATTTTGATTTTTTTAGTTGGCAAAGCTCCCTACATGTGCATATATGTGACAATACACTCTACATTACAACTGCTGTTGGTGGAGTTGATTACCATATCCCAGTATTCAGTCATGTTTAATGCACTTTGTACTTGTAGTAAGGCAATATGCAACCTGCATATTTAATATAATGCAAATGCTTTCCATGCTTTCATCCCAATGCTTCCTATGTGCTGAGCCATGCGATACGTGCAGGACCGTTTTACTGCTATACTGTTTTCATTTTCACATCAAATAAAACTAAATTGAAGACAAGTCATTTAATAGAGGAAATTAAAATTGGGATAGAAGGTGCTCCACAATTACTATGAGCATATATCACGTAATCAATACCACGCCAAACACGAACTGACTAACCCTAGACGCTATAGAAGAACGTATAAAGCCACAAAATTAAGACTAAGACTGAAGTAAACGAACGGCATTCTAATACAGTTACAAAATAAAACACTGACAGCTACTTTGTAGTTTCCGAAAACTTTTTCAGCCCACACTAGACACTTATGGCATCCAAAAAAAAAATTTTTCGAGAAAACTTGGTCCCACAAGGCGATTATGTAGATCACAACCAAGATTGCACAAAGTATTAGTCAAGAGACAGGACATTATTAATTTTATTAGGCAGTTTAAAGCTGCAGAAAATCACTGTAATAGGACAAAATTGTAGCTTCTCTGTCTTATGCTACTTCAAACACTTGAAAACTCTATAAATTGTATAGAGCTGCTATTGATGATGACAGACACACCAACGACTGCGAGTTTGCAGTTACTACAATACAAAACTGTAGACATAATGTGAATACTTCTTGTTGCGCAAAGATTAAAAGCAAAGCTGCTAGAAATGTTAAGCTACTCAAATCCGAGCTGAGCAATTCCATTTAAAAAATGAATTAGGATTAAGAAGGTGTTTCAACATTTTGTTTCGACCTGCAATAGCTCCATCCTTTTTCAAATTTTTTACTATACAAGCAGTTTCTTACTCGTTGCAAATTGCATTTTATGCGTTTTTGCATTGTTCAATATACCTATTTCTTCACATATTTACTTGTAGGCAAAAGATCAAACAGATCTTCAATATTGATCTTGACTACTTAAATGAGAGTAGGTACTTCACTCCAGGGAGTATGAGAACCATTACAAACACGTTTGCACAATCAAGAAACTTGGCTAGGATTGGGCTGCAGACGACCTAAAGACTTCTCCACTAGTTTTGAAAAAAACAGACACTGAAGTAATTAGTAACTGAAATCGCATATTTTTAAAAAGGTTACTTAAATGAGATGATACAGAGGATCCATTGATAGGGTAACAGAGAAGATTTTAATTAAGTGTGGACAAGATTTACAAACATTTGAACGACCTCTTAATGCTAAAGAACACCTTATAACTACAAAATTACAAAACTAATAAGAAAAAGATATCAATGTGCTTTCAGAAAATGCTTCGAAGATGATTCGAAACTTCGTATTGGCATTTTAATCTTTGAGGCCAATAGACGCGAAGATAGCAACAAACAAACATAAATGCCAGTATTTTCTTCAACAAAATCGATTTTTATTTTTGAGCTTTTCACAAAAATAGGTCATCATCATTTACAAAATTATGCTGATCAGTTGTAGTATAAGAACATACAATGCCTTGATAAAAGATCGTAACCCACGTGACCTGTTGCAATATTGGTTGCATACATTTGGGTTGCCAAGCCTGCTTAATAGGTAACTAAAGCAGACAATTGACATTTTTTTATAATAAATTGTAAATAAAATTTATGCTATTAAAATGATAATAAATGCAAGCGTTTTAATTAAATAAACATACAACTAAAATTTATTTTTATTCTTCCCAAAAATTACTTACGTTTCAATTAAAGCCAATTTATAATAATTTCTGTCAAACTATTTTCAATTAGGGATATTGTTTGCAGTAGCGCCAATCTGTCATGTTGGTTGCATATGTGTCATGTTACAACAATTAATGAAGGCCTGTTACTTAGATATATTAAAAAAAACATTTTAAAAAAGTAAGATTTAATAGTGGTGTTGTACTACAGCGCATTGGTCTATTGTGCCTTTTTGTCTGAGTTGTGCTATTGTTGTCCGATACTTATAGCTCCAAATGGTTGGCATGGATTTCTGTGATTGTGGTGCAGAATAAGAAGGAAATAAACACTGTTAATCAATACTCCCTAATTGTTAGTAATGTTAAAAAAACGATTTAAGCGCCTTCTATGTGGTACCAGACTTTCTAATTTTTTCAAATATCCTTCACTACTTGAATTCTTATTAGTTATGGTATCAGTTACAGTTAATGTGGTAATTCGAGCTCTAGCTTCCAATTCCCCAACTAAACTTCGATTAATGAATGAATAGAATTGGAATAGTTAACAGTGCTTCTATAGCAGCGGCTCTCTTTGTTATCACTCTATTTATAGCAGCAAATCCGCTCTTAGAAATTCATGAGTAATTTTGAGCACTTTTATCCATAAAGATGGATATCACATGAAGAATTAATAAATATTGAACGATATCACTATTACTTTTGTTATACAATGCACTAGACTTCTAATTGAATATAAATAATCGTTGGTATGACATGATGATGAGTTTCTACTCAAACATGTTCAAATCATTAATCAAGTATGATGTTCATGGTGCAGTAAACATGCTTTGTCTAACCCATTAGTGCATAAGGTTTGCTGGTCTAATTTTTGACAAAATACCTGTAAAGAATATATAGTAATGATCAAAATGGGAAGGAAATCCATGTACAATATTTTTTTGATTTTTACTTTTCTAAAAAAAAACTGTCCGTTTCAACGGACTCTATGCATACAATACTGAGTACAAATTTTCTTTATAACAAACAAAAACTTATTTTGTCTGGTATATTTTTTTTGGATGTACTCCAATGTTGCATTTTTCACATATCAAATGACATTTTCTTCCACAAAATGTACACCTACGCTCGGTTTCATTGTAGATTATTAGATGGTTTCTTCCGTCGTAGCGTATGGTTTCACTTGGTGGTTGAGTAAGTATTCCCTTGGAGAACGGTTTGCCAAATGTCACTAGTAAATCTACAGCGATGGACCTCCTAAACACTAAAAGGCTTGATGCTAAGTTGGAGTTTGGACAAATCTTTCTGATAAGAAGCCAAGCGTTTGAAACTGAAACATCTAGTAAGTACGCGAAAATTGGCCACCACCATTTTCTCTATCGCATTCGAGTGCGATAAGCAGCTACGGCTTGGTCCATCTTATCAAGTCCCCCCATTCCTTTGTTATAATGTGTAATCGGTCTTGGTTGAGTAATAGTAATTTTTGCTTTGCTGCCACGCAAATATCTAGTACACGTTCCTTCTTCTATTGAATCATAATTAGTTATGCATGTTACGGTCTTATTATCTTTCCATCTGACAAGTGATATCTTGATATTGGTATCCGTTCGACAATCATAGCTCCCCCTGGGTTTCTTATCCATACTTTTGACATCGGTAAAAGGGCATTTTGAAGTCCGTGAATCTTGAATGGTGCCTGTGGCACAGTATCCTGCTTCCGAGAGATGTTTCAAGAGGTCGCTTGACGAAAAGTAATTATCGAAAAAATCTTGAATCCTTTATGTGGTGGAATATTTGCTTGATGGATAAGTGAAATTACTGTATCACCCCCAATACCAAAAGCTCTGTTTTCATTGTTGTCTTTTCCCATATAAATATCAAAAGATAATAAGTACCCTGAACTTGTGCAACAAGCCCAATTCTTAAAACCAAATCTTATGGGCTTTCCTCTAATATATTGCTTGGCATAATGTTTGCCATAATATGGAATCATGCTTTCATCTATGGAAATATTTTCTTCACATCCACCGTGGAGCTTATAACATTTATTCAGGTGTGTAATTAGTGGTCTCAACTTGAATAAACGATCTGTGTTATCCAAGTTATTGTTGTCATTTATATGAAAGTTTCTTAGATTGTTTTCAAATCTATTGAGTCGTATACTATTCTGTACAATAACTCGCACGTCTGGAGAACCTGACCAAAGCATTCTCTTGTTTGGGTATTTGCCATAACCCGAAAATAAGAGAGCACCGAGGAAAACATTAACTTCATCCAAAAACATATTCAAAAGTTTGTTTTTCTGTCCTGCATATATATTGGATTGCTCTGTGAAATGATGAAGAAGCTCGTCTGTGAAAAAAAGTTTTAAAAAATCAAGAGAAATTTTACATGTCTTTACTGCTTCAGAGGGAGGAACTTTTTCACAATTTACAACCATATTGAAAGAAGGTTTACTATGTGACCAACTATAATTTGTCTTAGCCTTCTTTTGTTTCACTCTTTTAAAATGCACTCTAGCATATTTTGATAGAGGTTCTTCATCACTTGAATCCCAATGGGAACACGATGGTGTAGGTTTTTCTGCAGTGGATGGAGCGTTTATTCTTGATTCGACTTCACATACGTTCTTTAACATTTTTGGACCTAGACTGTTGAGACCCGCACAGTGTTCATCATCACTCAAATCTTCGTCCATATCGGTATCATTGCCATTCTCATGTGGTAATGTATAAATGTCAATTGCATCTTCAATTTGGTCTTCTTCTAGAGCTTGTAAAAGCTGTGCAAGAGACAATCTGAAATAACGAAAAAATGTCAGACGCATAGTGGCCGTTATAATGGACATGATAAAAAAATACATGCAGAGAAGTACTATTTTACTATTAGGCAGCTAAATGTACAAAATCAATCACATAAAGAATACATCTTTTTAAAAATGTTAAAATGAGCGCATGTGTAACATTACATTCTTAAAGGGTGCTATTAACGAATGTAACGTTTTTGATAAATTATTCGAAACTTAGAGCTTAGAACTTATTGCTAATATTTGCGTGAACATTTTATATTAATTAACCATTAATCCTACTGTATCCCAGTAAAGCTTCTAGAACGCAATAATTTATTAAACCTGCATAAAGTCCTTGCCTTTGATAAGAAGCGACTCCTCTAAGCCTTTCTGATTTTATAGGTTAGGTCGTACTAACTTTTGTTACCGCGTTCACTTTCGCGCTACTACCAAATATTATACGAGCTTTTAGAAACATCTGCAACCAGTGCGTTAAAAATTACGCGCACATTACTCAAAAGAGTTACTTAGCGGCGACAAAGATTAGAAAATGACAGATGGCAACAAGTAATAATAATGAGGCACGCTTTGTTATAAAATGGAAAACCGTCTGCGGAAGATATTTCATTCTTATTTATTAATATTTTCGCTGTGTTGTTTTATAGCGAAGTTTACTGAAACATTCATCGCACACTCGAATTGGAGTAGAAGCAACCGTGGGGGATAAGCTGGGCTTACACGTCTTCACCGTCCTGGTGCGCCATTCCAAAGGGATTTTTAAATTTTCTTTGCTCATTATTAAGCCTACGGCTTTGTACTGATAAAATAAGTGAATTATGTTGCGAGTTTGTTGATAAAAAGGTGAAATGTTAATAAAGCAGTAAAATTTACATCGAGAATGAAACAAATTGTGGAAGTAGGTACTTCTGATTTTGTGTATAGATATTTGTTGTTACATTTTCATATCAAGTTTATTCTCGTTCCAAGTTAAGTAGACATTTTGTCAGTCTAGTATACATACGATTTAGTTCGAAATCTGTGTGTCCAATTACAAACACGTGTGTTCTAATTTATCCATAATACTACACTGACAATAAATGTATTCATTACAATACCCTAAGGTTTACACTGCTGTCGCATTATTTCACCGCGGTTAGTAACGCTTTCGTCGCAGAATATATCTCCAACAGGCAACATCTGCTATCGGAAATTAGACCGCAGTAAAACTTATTTACTTATTGGAAACTATCGTCACAGAAACGAGTGGAACTATTTCTGCTGCAGTGATTTGTAAGGATTTCAGTTGTAGGTTTCTCCAGTCGAAGTGGCAAATTGCAACTAAGAATAATGTCGCTCGTCGTGCCGCACGGGGAGGATTTACCTACGAGCATAATATCTCATCTCGTTTTTCCCCTTTATTTTCAAATAGCAAACATCATCTGATTCCAGCAGTGTTCGTCTACTTCCACCATGCTAGTCCAACCCGGCTCTAGTAGGATTCTGTAGGAAAATATATAGCAGCGGGTTTATCGAATTAGATATCTCTCTCACTTCTGTTGCTCTGCAGGCTCTTTTCTTATTTATGCTCGACTACTTCGAGGCATGTTGGATGTAATTGCTTTAATTCAATTTGAAGATATTACACACGTAGCTCAACATTGTATGAATAAATATGATGAAAACCTGGCGAATAAAATAGGAATATTGTATATCTTGAATGCTAGTACGGAAAGAAAAGCTTTGAGAATATAAATATGAACAGCAACTGGATAAAACTTTAATAACAACGGGGGATAAGGTATACTGAGGAAAATTTGCAGTAAAGTACACTACAATTGTAGGGTATCTACATATAGTAATACAGTATAGCTTTTTTTGTAATTTCGCGCAATAGTAACATCTACCAGAATATACATAGTAGAAATGGTTTCCAGCATCAAACTACACTCCTCAACTTTTGAACTGGTACACTTATACATATAACATGCAGTAAGACTAAACAGTCCTTTGAGATCCCATTGTTATTTCTTGTTATTATCTGCATATGTGCAGTTACTGAGTTCGCGGACGTTTATACTTGTAGCAATTTTTAAAAGAATTTTTGCTAATTATATATAAATTTTAGTGCAGAGTGGTTGACTGCATTTTAGTGATGCCATTAAGGCGTTTAAGTATTGAAGAGATGAGCCAAGCTATGGGAATGCTTATGACTGGTGCAACTCTTGCTGCACATTTCAATGTGATCAGAAAAGTTTGAATGCGCTTTAATGATACTGGATCTATCCCACATCGACACGGCAGACGGCGAAATCGCAGTACAACAGTCAGGGAAGATCGTTTTATTATGGTTCATTGTCGAAGGAATAGATTTTCTACGGCAAAAACACTCCAAATTCAGTTATTGAATGCAACGGCTATTTAAGTATCCACTTAAACAGTAAGATGTTGCTCCATGAGGTAACTTTAAGGTCCAGATCTTCTAACAACTGTCCGTTGTTGATGGGAGCCCACAAAAGAAAAAAGCTAGAGTAAGCACATCAACGTGCAGTTGGAATGTTGATGATTGGAATCGTTGTTTATTAAATCATGAGATGGTGATTCAATTATCGTTTGGGGAGACATTTCTGTGACCCGTCGTACTGAGTTGGCTATGATTGGAAACGCTACAATGAAGAGTATTAGGTATCTAATGAGGTATTACACCCTGTAGTGTTTGCATTTGCTAACGAAATAGGTGATGGGTTTGTGTTTATTGATGATAACACAGGTCCTTATAGAACAAGACAAATCAATGCATTTTTTTGGAAGAGAAGAATATTACGCATTTTTGATCAACGAACTCTCCTCCAGATCTTAATCCCATAGAGAACGTATGGTATTATTTGTGGTTGATAAGATCACGAATCGTGGATCCAAACAATCACTATCAGCTCCAAACTGCCGTCTTGGAGGAATGGTAAAATAATCTTCAGCATTATATTCAGAATTTGATTTACAGCATGTTAAGACGTTGCCAGGAAGTCGTAAGAGCTAGATGAGGTCTTACACATGATTAATCCTTAACTGTTTGGTTATATTTTCTTTCCAAAGCAAATTTTTCCGTAATTCTACAATGAAGATTTTCTTTTTTTTCTGACATTTAAAATTCATTATTCATTTTACTCTTTTAATTTTTCCCCTAGATGGGTTTCCTAGAACCATACACTATCATTTAAGCAAGAAAGTGTTGCTCATAAAGTAGTAAATTGTTATTTATATATGTTCTTGTAAGTGTACCAGTTCAAAAGATCAGCAATGTATTTTGTGTGTGTGTGTTCAGTGTGTTTTCTCCAATCCAAATATCAATGGAAAAATATGACCCAATGTTATGTCATGGAGTGGACCTCAAACTATACGCTTATATGCATGATGATAAAATATATTTCAGTAACCGTACAAGCTGTAAACAAGTATAGGGAGAATATAAAAAGACAATTCATCTATTGGCAAACTAGAATTTGAAACCAAATTATATTAAATCATTACCACAAAGAAATGTGAAATGATGGGTGTGAATAGTGACAAGATATCCAGAATTATTAATGTGGCATACTTCAAATTGAAAACTTTATATCCTTATCGTTCCCTTCTTGACACTAAGTCCAAGAGCTTACTTTGCAATTCGCTTGTTCTCTCCGTCTTCAATTATGGTCTTCCAGTTTATGGACCCTGTCTCGACCCTTCAGACAAGATGCGCCTACAAAGAGTACAAAATTCCTGTATCAGGTATATATTTGGTATTCGTAAGTACGATAGAGTAACTCACAAATTGTCAGATTTGGGGTGGTTGAACATGAATAATCGTAGGATATACTATTGTCTAAGACTCTATCATAAAATCATATCTACGCAAACACCAGCTTACCTACTGACTAGATTGCGGTTTCGTACGGACATGCATAATATAAATATCCGAAACAAAAAATTAATCACACCCCCACGGCATAATACTATCCTGTTCAGAAGGTCTTTCAGGTACTGCATCAGCACACTTTTGAACTCCCTCCCAACTCCTATGAACCTTTTAAACTCGAAGGCGTTTAGATGTGCCATCCATAGTTACCTTATAAGTAAACAGTAGACTGTGTGGTTTTTCGTGACTCTGTACCTATTCAATGAACTTTAAGTTTGTAGTCAGTGATCGGCGCTCTTTTGGTCATTCGCAATAGTATACTACCACGTGTTGCCTCACGGAATTATAGGTTAAGTTAGTTTTTAGGCAAACTGCTCTAATTTTTTGTTTTTTTCTATATAGTTTTGGTTCTGGTGGAAGATCAGACGACGATGCCTTGCGTATCGCTCCTCTGAACCAGCGCCATATGGTTATAGTTATTAGAAAGTAATTCTAATACATATACTTACCTAATGTCGTCACTTTTATAAAAAAAAAATTAACTATAATAAAGGCTATTATTATTATTATTATTATATGGACCGAACAGCAGAAAAACTAAAACGAGACGAAAGAAAATTTGGGCTGGTTACTTGTGACAATACCAGCACAAACACAGTTAGTGCTATTAACGGTCTGACAGCTATCAAAGTGATAATACCGATAAAAGTCTATCAAAATGACCTAACGAAAATATTTAGGGAGGGGGATACAAGAGAGCTTAAAAAAATAATGAACACAGAATTGAGTTGGGCAATGAAAATACGAAAAACATTACTAAAGAATATGCTTATGATTTTGAAAATACAGAAGTTTTAAAGCAACAACATCATTAAGAAAAGAGATTTCTATTTTTTTTTCTGTGATAATACGCATTCTGTACACCTCGCTTACAACAAGCAGTTCGTTGTACGTAGCATAGTGTTGTTAATTATCTAAATGCGTCAATTCGTTGTGCTCAACAATGAAACTTGTATTCATAACACTGTATTACACTTTATACTAAAAATATTTACGTTTTTGTAAGAATCAACTTACCATCCGAAGGACAATTGGAAAAACATGGGGATTAAAACCACGCATGATGCACCGACTGTACACTGCAGTGGTAAAGCCTACGCTAACCTACGGTTGCCTGATTTGGTGGACTAAAGTAACACAGAAGTAAGTGATTGCAAAACTCGCAAAGGTTGAGAGGTTAGCTTGTCTGTGTATTACTTGTGCCGCAAAAAGCACGCCAGCAGCTGCTATGGAGACCATGTTAAACCTGCCCCCCTTGGACATTTACATAAGGGCGAGGCAAGAATAGGGGCATATAGACTGAAATTCGGTGGAAACTGGAGAACCCAGAATACTTTGGGGCATGCCAGAATAACCACTGAGATAAGGAACCGTATTTTTGAAATGGGCTGTGATACAATGATTCCCAAACTCTCCTTTGATAAACCATTCAAGGTTGTCCTAGCTTGGGAGGAGTGGAGTGAAAAGTAGAAACCTGGAATCCGAACCCAGATCTAGTACGTAGACGGGTTAAAGAGAACGACAGGTTCTGGGACAGGTATATATGGGGAAACCCTAAATCATAAAGAATACATGATATTAGGGCAATATACCACCGTGCAACAAACGGAAATACTAGCAATAGAGATATGTGCCCGCAGGGCATTGGATAAACAACCAAAGGGTCAGCTGATACATATCCTATCGGACAGTCAGGCGGCCCTAAAAACTCTAGCAGCCTATCAGATAACCTCAAAGCTAGCTTGGGACTGCCTGGAAAACCTAAAAACTCTGGCAAAACACAACAAAGTCACTTTGGTGTGGGTGCCGCGGCATAAGGGCATACCAGGCAATAAAGTCGCAAATAAGCTCGCAAGAAGAGGCTCTACAACTCAATTCACTGGACCGGAACCGGTTCTGGCGATACCTAAGACTGCAATACGTGGTGCAGTAACTGAGTGAATTACAAAAGCACACCAGGTACACTGGAACAACATTGAAAGGCAGTTACACAGCAAACGGATGATGAGGCAGCTATCCCAGCAGTTAGCAGCGGATGTGCTGGCTCTTAACCGAGTACAGCTTAGAACAGTGACGAGCTTCTTAACAGGACACGGCTGTCTAAGGGAATATCTGCATAGAATTGGAATCTTTAAAGATTAACCTATCTGTAGATTATGCAATGAGAAGGAGGAAATAGCCTACCATATTGTATTTGAATGCGCTGCATTGGTACAACGGAGACAGTCAATTTTGGAACTAACTAACCAACTAACAGTTCTACCGGAAAGGGATTTACCATACAGGCTATTAAACCTAGTAAAGAGGACAAACCTGTTTATGTAAAGAAACTCACTAGGCACGGAATAAGACAATAGGCCATAGGTCGCGGTGTTAAGGGGATGACGCAAAAACCTGATCCATACCCAGTGCACAAATCAAATCAAAGAATCAACTTTTCAAGAAATTAACGTCGAAGAAGACTTTGCTACCGATCCACAATTTTATTTGAAAATGTTGTTCAGTGGCGCTGCACACTTTGGGCTAACTAAGTGACCGTGTTGGTGATCTTTATTAGTCGATGGAATCTTTGGAATCATCAACTGGTATGAAGATACGGTTAACAACTTTTTGTGCCTTAATTGGAGGACATTAATGTTGCAAACTTGTGTTTTCAAAGAGGCGAGGTACATACCGGCATACGGTGGTAATTAATTAAATCGTTTACTAAAACAAACATGTTTATATTAATGTTTAAATTAGTTAATTGTGCTACAAATGGCACAATTTTTTCTTTTAAAGAAAGATCAATTTTATAAATATTAAAGACATTTTCTGTGGTTTATTTCAATTTCTCTGTCAAACAGATGAAACACTTTTCAGTTAACATAAGTAGCAAATTATTTTGAGGTATCCAGGATGCAGTATCAACATTCAAGATGCCAAATATGTTGCTACAACCAAACGTCTCAAGAGAATCCCGCGGGAAAATAGCATGTGCTGTAACATTTTATTCTATTGCTATATCTTTGAAATAACGTTGACAATTACATTCTTAAACAGAAATTGGTTTCCTTTATTATGATAAAAGCCAGAGAAATATCTTCCAATGCCGTTCGTTCCGTGCATCATTGCAATTCTTCTAATCTCACAGACGCTGAAACGTTAGAAACCTAAGATAAGATTCCTTAATGTACAGTCTCCGGAACACGTATTAAAATACGCTCGATCGAGTCGAACTGCATTGCATGGCGATAGCTATCGATTTTGCATAGACTGGAGATTATATTTCCGGCGATTGAACGATCTGCATTAAGTCCCTCGTAAAATAACTTCCCGTATTCCCTCCATCTCACGCGCGGCTCTTTTTCGACTTTTTTTTTAAATCTACTTCCGCACATAGGACGTAGTAACTATTCGCCTTTTATCTAGAAAAGTTCTTAAAGTAAAATTTAGTATATACGATAAAAGTGTGTGGGATAGGATGTTTCAATTTCCGATCTCTTCTTTTACCTACCACGTATCACCTATCGGTACAATGGCGGAAAAGCTTTTAACATAAAAATTTATTCGTCGGGGGAAGTCGTCATAGCGAAGTTTTATCGTGTAGCGCGTTATGATCTTATTTTATCATTTTGTCCGGTAATAAAATGGGTAACTTGCAATAACGGTTAAAGTCAGAATTGGCTTGTATTGTTTTATGATATGTTCATACATTTTAAGTTACCATGCTTCATAATTAATCCTAATTAACAAAAGATGTACCCAAAATATTTAGGTTTTGTGGTGGTAAATAAAAAATTCTTTGTTGAGAGTTAATACTAAGAGACCATATTGTAATAGTAGAAGTAGAAATTCACTAGATTAACGTATACATTCCATATATTGTATTAATTGTAAAGATTGTGAACTAAGTAAGTTCCATTATTTCCTCAAATAGGTACTATGAGATAAGAATTCATAGTGTGAGACAACCCTTGAAGGCAAAAGAAATATCAAAAAATTTCTGTTAACAACACTGTGTGATCTGTTCAAGGCCATTCTCAAGGAAGATGTCTTCATTTATGAATAGCGAATTGAGATGAAAGGAAGATTTTTATTTCGAGAAAAATTAAAGACTACAGTTTGATGGAATTGTATTTTTAGATGAATAGAGAAATGGAAATTGCGCAAGCCTTAATTGGTTTGTGTGACGGTAAAATCACTCATCAAATGGTCCAGATGTGGGCTGTAATAGTTATTAATCGTTTGAAAATGTAAGGATAGACTTTTGCGAGATCTGCTACAGTGATAACTAGAACTTGAAATTAACCATTTGGGCACATCTCAAAGAGAGAGTAGGATTTAAAAGAAAGTAGATAAAACTTACACTAAATGGCTCAAGAATAAATGCTTGACTATGCTATTTTATCTCGGTGACTGGAAGAAGGAGGGAAGAGGGGGAGTGGCAGAGAATTTGTCCTTGAAGTTATTGTGTAGAGAAACGTAGATATTAAAAAAATATTGAGTATAGAATTGTAGCAAATCCTATAAACGTATAAGGTAGGCCTTAAATTGCTACTGTATTTCGGTAGTTTAGAGTGAAATTAGTTTCTTGTCCAATAAGTCCAAAAACGTGAATGGTTTACTCTGGGCAGTCCAAGGGCAGATTAGTTATGGTAGTGGTTCATGTGTGGTTTGGTATGTAATTTTGCAACTATAGGTAGCTGTAGTCACAAGAAAGTTATGGCCAGATAAACTATAAAGTGCATGAGAGATGGCATAAGCTACGCTTGAATCAGTTACTGAAAAAGTTATTCCACTCGTTTATTCAACAAAATTGGTGTTTCTGTAGGCATCAATTGCTTCCTCTGACGACTTTGGCGAACCTTCGACCACGCTTGCTGTCCGTAATTTTCGGAGAGGTAAATAAATCGTTGGAATTTGGGCAAAACTGTATGGAGGATGGTCTAACAAATCCCATAAACGCAATTATCTTACGATCTGTGTTCAAACTAGAATTATCTTGGTGGAGGATGATTTGTCGTCTGAAGTTGGATTTCTATGCTTAAGGGTAACCGGTGGCAAACAAGTGATTGTAGACCAATCAGCACTAATAGATTTGTTTAACTTATAGAGGAATTGCTACATGATTTTTTTACAAAATAAATGTTGTGACCATCTTTTTCTTCACCTGGAAACATTGAAACAAACATTCCTGGATCGTATGAGAAAGTCTGTTATAGTGTACAAATTCTTAAAGTTTTCTACATTGAAACAGTCTAGATTTTTCCACACTCCCACAGTTCCCTCTAGTTGCTTTTTGCTCTTCGCTCCATAAAGGGATTATTGATGGAGTATATACATTTAAAACAAATGTTACTATCATTTTCTTCTTTGTCTTGAAACATTGAAACAGGCGGCTAACGTTTATTTCCTGACTCGTTTTAGCAAAGCCCATTCGCTTTCTGCTCTTTGGTCAATATATACGATAACTAATTGAGAAGTATCCTTTCTAGACATAATCTCCGTGCACAATTTCTTCGATTGATGCCTCAATTCACCATGTCAGATGTCAATCTTTGTTGATCAGTTTGTGTACACTGTCTACGTTTGAATTCTTCACACCCACGAACCATTGTTGCCTGATATTGATACCAGAACTTTCTTCCGGTACGAAGGGCTAATATCTATCACATAAAACATTATCGAAACTAATTAAATATATTTTCAGCACTTTAAAAAGACGCCAAAGAATCTATGTATAAACGATATCTATCTGTTGTAATCTTGCTATTTTACTAACGCTTAGAGTAACCATTTATAATTTAGGATGATTGGCAAGATACCAGATTGCTGAACGATTTTCTCATATAATGTTGATATTCGAACCGTCTTCATTCCACCGACAATAACTCAGGTAGTAGTACACGTTCGTAGTATTGATTTTCCCTCTTAGACTCACACACACATACCCTTTAAACAATTACCTATCGACGAAACCCTTGTCGTATAGATTCCGACATTCCTTAAGTTCGCTGCTGAGACGGAGGCGTTAAGTTACCTTCTCGTCGACGTGACGAAATCTGGAACTCTCTAAGTCTATAATTCGAAGAGAGGACGCCAAATTGGATGTTAAAATTACGGAACTGATCCTGTATTGTTTGTTATTTTGAGTCCATTAAGATTGTAGCGTTTAGTGATACTAAGGCTGTAAGCAGACACGTGATTATAATATGTCTATATATATATTCGCTAGAGCACCTCTCTAACATTACGCTTTAGCAGTGGTAAATGAGATTGATTAGTGCTTCGAGCGGTTTAATGAAATTGTTGGTGCCGTTATTGGAGATATTCGGTAATACAATTTAGATGTAATGCGTGTTTCGAAAATTAGGTATGTGAGTGTTTAGGGACCATGAAATAGTTAATTTTTTTTATAGGCAGCCTGTTGTATTAACTAGAGGTGTGATATATAAATACTTTACTTGATGCAATACCATGACATATTTTTAGCTTAGTACTTGATCCGTTGTTAGATCAGAATTAATATCTTAGGCCATAAATCCAAAAAATGCCCAATAAATGCTTAGTTAAATCTCTTTTAATACTTTGAGCTTGGACTGGAACTTACAGTGGATGCTAGAACAATAGGCTTCCCGGACGACTTAGCTCCGATTGTAGGTACCAGAGATGAGAACAGGCTATTATTATTATGCATAACACGAATAGATGTCTTGAAGAAATCAACACTTGGATGGAGGAGCATCAGTTGACGCTTGCACCAGAAAAGACTGAAGCAGTTGTAGAAAAAGGAGGTAGGAACCGTGGCTGTATAAGTTTTATGTTGAACGGGGTGAGGATAGTACCTAAGAAGACCGTCAAGTATTTAGGTGTTATAATCGATGAGAAGGGAAACTATGGACAGCATATACGTACTGTAGTAGACAAAGACGAAGAAAAGGCTGCCAAATTAACAAGGCTGATGCCCAACATTGGAGGGCCCAGGAGCACTAAGAGAGCCATATTAGCTAGTGTCACACACAACATATTATTATATGGAGCGCCGATATGGATCAAAGCCCTAGAACGGAAGAAATATGCAGAACAACTTGCTAGAGCTCAGACAAATATGCTACTGCGAGTAGCATCTGCATACAGAACGGTCTTGGCGCTGCAAGTGATCACAGGGTCCATACCCATTGATCTTCTAGCTCTAGAAAGAATCTACATCCATGCACATAGAGACGAGGTAGGCAAACGCCGCTTAGAAGCCAGGCAAAACACTCTAAAAGACTGACAGAAAAGATGGGAAAGGGAAACAGTAAAGGCCCAGTGGACTAGACGATTGATTAAAAATATTGAAGAGTGGATAAATTGTAGTCATCGAGAAGTCAACTAATACCGACTCAGGTTCTCACTGCCCATGGTTGCTATAGATATGATGCAAAACGGTTTGATAAAGATGGGTCAGACGAATGTATATATTGTGGAGCAACAGACACGGCTGAACACACAATTTTTGAGTGTGACAGATGGAGGGATCACAGGGAAACAGCCTATAGATTGCCCGGCCCACTGACACTGGATACAATAATAAACATCATGATATCCAGAAGGAAGAATTGGAGAGTGATAGACACCATGGTAACAGCTATCATGAAGCAAAAAGAGAGCGAGGAATTTGAAAGGCAGTCGAACAACTCTGAAACAGGCAGTGTTGATGTCTAGTGCCAACCTGAACCCCTAATCAGCTGGTGGACGGGGGGCGTAGGGAAAACTCGGCAAAAAAATAAGAAAAAACAGCCCGAACCCCAACTGAAGTTATGCCATGAATGGCGGTTCCAGGTGGGGAAATGTGGGGCGGTTCTGACTGTCCTCTTGTTCGGTCTTTAGACCGGCTACGTCCGTTATAAAAAAATACTTTGAGATATAAAATAATTTGGAACACCGACTTTTGCCCTGGACTGTCGCACTTTTGCAGTAGAAAAAGAGATTAAAACTAGGCTTAGTGACATCATGTATGCAGAAGTCCAGGCATACAAAATTATGAGTATATCACATGCACCTATATCAGCTAGGTTGTTCTAAGACAGCACGCATCTTGTGGGCGAGCTAAAAAATGTAGTTGATTAGGATGTTTTGTGATAAAACGCCATCTGTATAATCAATATCGTCATACTTAATTAAACCAATTCAAGTTAATGCGAACACATCGAGCGTATAGAGGACCGTCCTGTGTCTATGTCGTGCACAGATGTTCCAACTCGTTAGCAACGTAGAATAGAATCTCAAATACACTAAACAGTAAGTGGAAACATTGCAGATGCATCCAAATTTGAGTGATTAGCTAATACAACTATTTAATTGTGCCCAAAGTCAGAATAATTATATTTCTGTTTGAATATGTTTCAGAAAGTTGCATAATCTCATCTCATCTCTGTTAGAAGTATTCTGATTTAGGCTAACTAAATTTCTTCTTCTAACATACGGAAATACAATACTTTTTCTATCTACTATACGCACACTTTTGGAATAACTAATTTTTTAATAGTAAAGAAATGTAACCGCCTAATCTTAGGTAAGTCTTAAAAATAATACGAATTACTCCACATATACTTATTAACCAAATGGGCGTAGAACACCTCCCAAGAATTAATAAAAATTGCTAATGAAGCTACTATAACATTAAATTCGACCAAGTCACATTAAGAAACTTACCAAAATGCACAAAAACTACACGGAAAATGTTTTGTTGGAATATTTTTCAAGAAATTTCAACAGCTTTACACTATGGTCACAATATTAAATAGTTATAGTTTAATTAAATTTAAGACTTACTTAGAAAATGTAACTAATTGATAAAGATGTTATTTACTAAAAAGATCTAATATACTTCGTAAAGCGCAAGTTGAGAATTCCTCATTTTATGATTTTTATATATCCATATATCTTTTGTTTAACTATATAAGTTGCACTGCTAACGAATCATTGGCTTGCTAAGACAGTTATACCAACTCAATTAATGATTTGGTAATTAAGACACATTTGTAACTTTTCTTTATTGATAATTTTTAGTTTTACAAATTCATTGATGCATTCTTTGATTAATCTTATCACAACCTCTACAGCATGTCCTTAAATTCGTCATACTGAATAGCTAATGTAATTCAAAAAAAGCTAAAGGTTGGTGGGGTACATGAAATGTCTATGAAATTATAAGAAAAACTTTGCTATTTTAATAATATTCCATAGATCAACGTATTTTATAGGGACAAACAATAAAATTTTTTGTTGGAATTCTAATTAACTATTTGTTGAGTTTTTGTTGTTATTCATTCTACAATAAGCAATGGATCTTACACTCTTAGTCATCCTTATCGGTTGAGTAAAGCTCATATACAGTGTGTCCAAGACATGGATGTATCATCGGTTGTTAAATAGGAAAAAAAGTTGGTCGATTGAATGGCAAATAATATGCATCAACAAAAATTAAAAAATTTTAATAACTTTCGAAGATATTCGGTATTCGATATTTGATAAAATATTTTTAAAACAATTGCACTTTATTAGGGCTACTTTTTCTGCTCTACAAGATAGCATTCTCAAATTAAAAACGTTTCGTGTTTAAATGACCATCATCAACTTGCTTTTTAATACTGATACGCATCCAAAACTTAATGTAACTACCACATGCACTACACAATTGTATGTAGGTTTACAATTTCTCTCAAAATCTACATTTTATAAATCAGGTCCGTATTTAAACAAATTAAGTTGATGATTGTGACTTGAAGACACAACGTGGGATTTTTAGATTGAGAATGCAAACTTGTAGAGCAGAAAAAGTAGCCCTACTAATGTACAAGAGTTTTGAAAATATTTCTTCGAACAAGTACAGGAGAACGTAAAAACCATTTCACAAAATTTTGATTTTCTTCCGAATATCTAAAATTTTTGTTGATGCATATTATTTATTACTCTATCTTCCAACTTTTTTCCCATTTAACAATGGCTATATCCGTTTTCTCCATGATAGACATCCTTATTTCGGACACAGCGTATACTAACTCCAAATATCCATTCCGTTTTCAAGGACACTAAATTAGGATAGATGCTTGTCTGGAACACTAAGCTAAATTACTTGCTCCAATATCTCACAGCCACTACGGCAATCTCATATTTCGTCAGTATTCTTTGTAAAAGTTGGCATTTAGCGAAGCTTATGCCTTCAATATTAAATTCAAACAGTCAGATTCTACGTTCGAGTTCTCTGGTCAATGTATTGGATGTGGCACGATTGCCGATTGCAGTGTGTACTTCATTTGCCTCACGACTACAAATAGTCGCTATCGAGGATGTACCGGGGGGAGACGAACTAGCTACACCCCCCATATCTTAGGTTAAAGGGCCCCATATAGTTTTATAGCTTTCTAAAATCGCATCGTGACTACATATCCACCTGCTTAGATTCTAAAATGACACTAAATTTTATTAAGAAACGCTTCTTGTCTGAAAGTTAGTGAAAACAGATTTTAGCGGTGGATTTCAGGATTTAAGGAATAACAGTTTCGTTCTACATATTTTAATATTGCTCTATTATTGCTTAAGCTTTTCTCTTGAAATGTAGCTGATTCGTCGTCGTAGTCAACTTGAAATAACTACCGGCTTATAATGTTGTGAAGTAGAAGGGAAGTGTGCTGTGTGTGTGTGTGTTAATGCGGCAGGAATTGTAGAAAGCTCATTTTCGGAGGACATTTATCTTGTACGGCGCGCTATGAAGAAGCAATAATAAAGGTTATAACTCAACCACGCCCTTCACCGTTCGTCCTAGCGTACTGCACGTTTATATATATCTCTCCGCTTACACGCTTCCTTGTGAATCTTATAGGCAAGAAGACACCCGTAGAGCCACCGCAGCGCGTGTGAGAAATTGCCGCCGCAAGAGGGAGCTTTGCATAAGTTGATAAGGGAATTGTCGATACGTGTTCACTGTATGTGAGAAGAGATAATTCGAATGAGAAAGTAAACAATTTTCTCTACGTATCAATCAAAATGAAATATTACGCTGGACGTCACAAGCTGCGTCAGTCAAATACTAACGATAATATACGAATATTGCAGTAATATTGCTGCAACAAAGTGAGCTTGGGACATTGCAATGTGAGGTATATTTAAAAGCAAAATTAGCATCTGATTCATTTTTAGATTTGTGGCCTAATAGATGTGGTCATCAGCTTTCTCGTTGATGATTATGATGTGTTTGTTACACCAAAACGTTGTCAAAAATTGTACATATTCATTATATTTACGTTATGCTTAAGTTTGAAGTTTTATTTATCCTTCAAAATCATTGTGGCCATTATCCAAATTTAATGTAAAAATGTAAGTACATACATGGCTTCAGTCTTTAGGTTTTGCAAGTTATGGTGTCTCCAAGTAAGCAATATGGTTACACGTTGGTGATCATAAAAACTAAGTGAAGACTTAAACTTAACTCCTTTTTAAGCAGACCAAGATATATTTTTCACAAAATGTGTGTTAGGAAATGTATCTTGTATGCTATTAGTAACAAATGAGATTGAGCCAATTGGATTAAATTACACTGTGTCACAAATGGCACCAATGTTTAATTTCAGAAAAATAATTTGAGGTGGGAATCCACAATTAGCCAAACGCTGGAAATAAGGAGATCTAACTTAGAGAATCCGATCATACTTTGGATATACGGATGGATCAAGAACAGAAAGAGGAGTGGGAATAGGTATCTACCGTTGGTATCAATCAAGGAGCTCTGAAAGCTGTAAGAACTTTTGTCTGTCTTTGAGTGCAAGCTAGTATTGGACTGTTGACTCATCGTCAAAGCGGTTGAGACAGCCGCTGGTTTTGCAAAGAAAGACACGGAATTCTACTTGCTCAATAGTCTCTATAAGAGCCACGTCAGAGGTCATTTTTAACAGTGGAAGATAAACATACGGCCTCGCATTGGATCAATATTCCAAAATCAAGATAATAAAAAAGGTTAATAATTTCTCAACCACCAAGGCAAAATGCTTATGACGAGGTATTTCAGTAGAATCACGGCTTTACTGACAGTTCACGGCCCTCTGAGGTACCCCTTCAAGAAAATAGACAAAGTATGGTCGTTAATAAATGTTGATTTTGCTCGAAACATAGAGAAACATCAAATTATAGTTCTATATGTATCTATCATGGGATATTCTGCAGGTGTTGGTGATTCATCAAGCTATTTTTGCTTTATGCCATGAGTATTGGGAAAGAAACAAAAAACCAAAACTATAAACCCTTTTGTATAAGAAACTTTAGGACAATAAATACAAACATGACATGCAATCACTTTGTTTGGGGTGTCGATGAGTCAGTGTTTGAGATAGGATAACCACTATTAACAATTGGGTTACAGTAGCAGCTGGAACGCAGCCTTTCCGTATCTTTTCATTTTGTATTTCTCATATTGAATTATATGGCTTCGTATGGCTTTGTATGGCTTCGAATTTTGGGGTTCCTCCCAGTAGATGACCTATTCATAAGACAGAAGAAGATTTTTCGGTGTTGAGTGCATCTTTGTCAAACTACATTCTGTAGATTTCATTTTAAACAATTTCCGCTAAACAGGCACAGACTTTGAGGTAAGTAAATGCAGTTTCATAACCAACAATGAGGCGTACGGTAGAATGACTCCTCTCAAAAATAACAATTTTCGCATTGAATCACAATAAATTCTCCTTTGATTGATTGATTGATTTTGATCAACGTACGACGGTCTTTTAACATTCCTAACACTGCGGCTTGCAAGGCCTATTGTATTATTCCTACATTGATTTGGTTTTACTGAAACAGGTTACTTTGCTTGATCAGGTTTAGGAGCCTATGTGGTAAATTTTTTCGCCAACGGTGATTTCAATGGGCTTTGCATAACAAACTTTCGTTGGCTTACTGCTGCTCATTCGAAAAGAATCTGTGAGGCTGGTTGTTCCTTCTCATTGCAGAGTCTACATAAGGGTTCATCTTTGTAGATCCCCATCTCATGCAGGTGGCCTCTTAGACAGCCATGTCCTGTTAGCAGACACGTTACTGCCCTCAGCTGAATCCCAATAGTGCAAGTCAGCAGTTAATCGTTGTGATGGTCGTTCCATCATGCGCTTGCTGTGTCTTTGTCCAGGTACATGGTTTCAATTCGATTGGTGTTGTTTCACAGTCCACTCATTGATTGCACCACATACTGCACTCTTTGTACTGCCTAGACCTGGCTCTGGTCCAGTAAATATCATTTGCGAGCCTTCCGTGGCCAGCTGGTCTGCAGTTTCGTCGCCTGCTATACCCGTGTGCCTTGGCATCCACACCAAGTTGACATTGGTGTGTTTAGCCAGAACAGTTAGGTTTTGCAGACACTCCCATACTAGTTTGGTGACCATATTTCTGTTTGAAATACCGTGGTGTATCTCCCAAATGGTTCGCACACTTTGTAACCCTCGTTTTCCTCGTAGACACCAACGCCAGACTTAGTTCCCGCTTTTTACACATTTGTATACCAGTTTTGGGTTCGCAGTTTTCTCCCTTCACCATTTCTGCACTCGTCCCAATTCAAAAAGATTGGGTTTCTGATTATTGATTCTATAGTGGTGTGTCCCAACACATGGTGGGTTCTATAATTATTAGTATTTTTCAGTCTGTGAAGTCTCCTTTACACAAACACTTATAAAGTTATCCTATGTCTTAAAATTATATCTTATCTACAAGAGAATATTGTTTTATGCTGACTTACACGACTCTAAATGACGGATTTCTACTGTCATTTGTGCTTTATTTATGTGTTTGCAAACTTATGGAAGCTGACTTCAGAAACTCGCTACGCAACTACAAAATTAAATTGCAATTGTCTCTCCATTGAAGAAAATGGTAAGTATTTTTTCTGAGAACATTGTTTTTTTTTCTAGCATATACTACTGAGAATGTAAACTGATCAGATTGTTTCTCAGAACTTTGTGTATAAAATTGCTGTCTTCTAATTAAGAAGTCTACTACGTGACTAATATCTTATTTTTTTATTTTAGAGAAGGTAACAGTATAATGTCTAAGATACTGTTTTTCAAAGTGTATGCAACTGAACACATTATTGCATAACTATGTAATTCTGTTGTACATATAAGGGAAGAATTCACAAGTAAATGTTGGCATGTCTTGGTAGAGTATACAGATTCGAATCCTACGCTGCTACAATTTCTTTTCTGTTTAATTTTTTTCGTTTAATGTGTAAATAGGGTGGTGGTACCGGTTATAGCCACTGAAGCAGTTTTAGCCATTTCTCACTTTATTATCCTATAAATAGGGCAAATAACGTATAGTTAGGAAAATAATGTTTGAATTTGTCGCTTACGCACTTTCTTTACCGAATACAAGTAGCACATGCGCGTTACTCCTCGCTAGGTTTTCAGACTGATGGCATACATGTAACTGTCTCACGATTTCTAGTTTCTGTTGTCAGTGTAGTTAAGGGACCTAAGATAACAAATTTGCCCACAACTTACGGAAGTAAGTGGTATTAGGCGTTGATACTGAAAATGAATTGATCACTTGGATAACTTCCAATGCAGCAAAGGGTTTCCCAATTAATAGAGAGGGACTTTTATATTCCGTGCAACAAATAGTTAAAAAACAAACATACAAACACCGTGATGGTAAACCTGGAAGAAAGTACTTCTACCCTTTTCTTAGGCGGCATCCAATAATTAGTCAGAAGCATGGAGAATATTTAAATTGGCAGCAGTTACTGAGCACGGTATTCGCCTGTGGTTTGAAGAAACTAAGGAGGTCCTGGGAAAAGAACTGAAGTTTTACATTTTGCCAACAGAGTGTGGAACATGGATGAAACTGCAGTGTTTTTAAATCCTAAAGGTACATTGCTTTTGGCAGAAAAAGGGGAAGCAAGTTAAACTGAAGATAATGAAAGAGCATTTCGAGAAAGTGTTTTGGAATGAAGACGAACACGAGGAGTGTGAGGCAGAAGGAAATTTTCATTGGGAAGAAGGAACAGACCATTGTGGAATTGAGCCGCCAAATGAGACGGAGATAACCACAGAAATAAATAGATTAAAAAACAATAAAAGCACAGGCGAAAATGGGATTCCAGCGGAAGAAGCACTCAAATGCGGTGGAGAGGGACTCAAGCAGAGGATTGTCAGCCTTATTAATAACGTGTGGAAGAAAGAAGAAATGCCTTTGGCTTAGCATAACGCCATAGTATGTCCTATACACAAAAAGGGTGATAGATGCCGAACGGAAAACTACCGAGGACTAGCATTGTTGGATATAACATATAAAGTTTTGGCGTGGTAGACTGATGGCGTATCACAATCAGGCAATAGGTGAATATCAAGAAGGTTTCAAGGAAGGTACCTACATCCACATGTGGCTACAGTCGGTTAGACATATGGTTAAATATGGATAGAAATGGCTAACACCGGTAGATAGTGTATTTAAAATACTATTTAATTTATACACATGACGCAACATTATCTATTCTTTTCTCTCTCCCAAATTCAAATAGCTTCATATAATAATAATAATAATAATAATAATAAATGAATTTATTGGCATAATAATACG
>SMLS01060872.1:0-11392 GCA_004785975.1 Popillia japonica
TCGTTCAATTAAAATGGCAATATAAATAGTGGTATGAAATTAATTAAAACATGGCAATTCCCTTCGGGTTTCAATAATACATTGCAAAAGCTAGAACAGCCATTCATCGTGCCAAGTAATTTAATTTAGTGGAGATATGCAGGATGTTATTTGAGTTGTAGATTAAATTTATGTATGTATGTCATATGATGTCAAATTTTCTCGTTTCACTAGATTTCATATAGATGAAGTGGAATACAAGTGTAACTCGACGTAATATTACTCTAATTACAGACTACTGAGCTTAGAGGTCGCCACATTAGAAGACGTCTACTGGTTCGAAGATTCGAAAGCCCGTCAGGCGCTCCAGAAAGATTTCCCTCAGTGGTCAGCCGCTCGTCAAGCCCTACCCATATCAAAACAACGCTTAGAATCCTTAAAAGCCGATCTATGGAGTGAAGTGGTGAAATCCAGTAATCATCAAGACGCCTGGACATGGGGTAAGAATACTGGTGGAAATCCGTTTTTGGGCTTAATGCTATATTTATTTTTTTTTTCCAGGTGGAATGCTGGTCGTTTCAGTCTCCGTGGCTGGGCTGGTCACCCTGGCTGCCATGACGCAACCATCGCTCGCCCCCGAAGCTAAACATTCCCTACTCCAATACGTCACCGGTAAATACTTGCTTCCTTCCAATTGTAAGGTGGTGTTTCATTGGAGTGATCCGCATCCGGTCGGACACACCATGTCGTTTACCATACATTTTTATCAACGTAACGGCCAACCTTACCCTATCTGTGATACCGATCAACTGTTAGTGGATGTCTCAGAAGGCAACCGAAAGGTAAGTTCCAAAACTTTTACCTTTTCGGATACAAACTTGAATTGCTTCCCAGCATTCTGTAAAGTTTTGTAAAGCTGGTTCCCCAGACGTATCTCTACCTTCCTCCTGTCTTCCTAGAAGCTGACACTCAATAAGAGCACATCTGAATTTATCCTACCAACTAAGAAGGCACCAGAAATACGCCTAAGAATAACTTAGCAATCAAAATTAGATCATATCTCCTAGGAAAAGTCTGAAGTATCTTGGAAATTCACACTAGTGATGTTGGGATGGGTATATACTGTCAATATTAGCATTCATTTCAAGCTAAGAATATGCTAAAGCATTCTAGAAGCTACACTGAAAGTGTGCCTAGCTGAGTTCTAATCCTGAAAATTTTATTATCAGAGCAGTTGTCAAAAGCGGAAAGCACTAGGATTCTTGGGAAGCACTAAACTTGCAGGGAACTGCAACGAGCAGTTATGAATCAACTACAACGTATCATCGAGGAGACACTAGCCACTACTTAAGATTGTGTTTAACGTTATTTTGGCTTTAACTATGCAGACGAAATGCGTCCAAAATCCAACTTATCTGTCTTCAAAGCCACTACTTGGCCGGGTAAGGTGCTTGCTACACCAGTTTAAAATCAATCCTTGAAAAGCTGCTTGCTAAACCAGGTCAAAACCATCCCTCAACCAGATGAGCTGCTTCCAGAACCATTCCTCAATCAGACAAGCTTCTCTCCCAACCAGATTAAAACCGGTCTTTAACCTGCAAAGCTGCTTTCCAAACCAACTCGAAGCTAGGCTGGTTTCTACACCAATCTTCAACCAGGTAAGCTGCTTTCAAAGCCAGTCCTCAATTAGAGATCCTGCTTTCTAAACCAGATCTAAACCAATCTTTAACCAGATGAGGTGGGCTGGCTCCAATACTAGCTAATGAGGTTAACGGATCTGTATACCGCGAGTAGGTTGGTAATGATGATACTGAGTGATGCTACCGGATATTAATTTCTATGTAATTTCTATTGAATGTACTCATCTTTTAAAGAACAGAATTTTTTGGTTCTAGCATGGTTTACATCTCGAGTTAGACAAACTAAAATTGGTTAGTAGTTGCATACATATACATCGTCAGCATATAGAGATGCAACACAATTACGTCCTTGGGTAATCCCCAGAATCTTGGGCAATCCCAATAGATCTCTAAACCGCTCTACCCGTCTTCTACTGATATCTCAGACGGCCATTAGATACACTCTAAAGCCCACCAGATAGAGCGCAAAACTTAAAGCTGTGGTGATGGTGCTAAGGTCTCTTGTGGTTAGTTCCGGCAGACCAACCAGTGGACCAACGTGGAAATAAATCTTTAGCAAAAATAAATTCATATAAATGAATAAAAGTTTTTAGATTATATTGAGGAAAATCTACCACTATGAGACGTTTGATGACTATAATGTCAGTATTTAATAAAATTTGGTCAGCTGATGATTTAGCTGAGGTTCCAGGAAGGAACGGAGTATCGTCATTGTCAACAAACTTGATCTTCCAAATTGAAACGTTAGCACTTGCGATTGCTACAGCGGCAGCATTTGCCGAAAACGAAAAAGTTTTTGGCTCTAGCATGGTTTACATGTCGAGTTAGACAGACTAAAAATGTTCGCCTCTAGCGTGGTTGACAGGTTGACGTACCATCACCTTCTCATATCTTTGTCACATATCTTTCAATCAAAAGATTTTGCCTCTAGCGTGGTAGAAGTTTTCGATATGGGTAAAAAATCATTCTTTTTAACCTCTTCAGACCCACGGACGTTACATATTACATTATTATTATATTACATATTTGGACTATCAACATCTAAAATGCGATATATTATTCAAAAATTTTTATTACATACAAAAAAAATAAATTCTATATAAAAACAAAATGAAATGAATGAATGAAATTGGTGAAATGTAGAAAAACTATTTCTTTGAACACTACAGCATATTATTATTTGGTTTGATAGTTCTTGCACAGCAGCGTTTTGGCAAGTACAACCAGATATGAAACGAGCATTTCTTGGTAAATGACCAATGGCCAAAGAGTAAGATATCAGCTGAGCATACTTTGAACATAAAGAGATTCATATGAGATTCAAATCTCTTAAGAAAACCTACACCTTTGTTTTGAATTCTGTTGTTCCAGGAACCATAATATGAATTTCCATGGACTCGCTTCAGCATTATTATCCGGCTTGCAAATTTAGCTTGGACCGCAAAATTTTGTCTCTACAGATGAGCATAGTTTTGGACATTAATTCAGTGTTTGCTAAAAAGATGCTCAAAACTGTTCAACACCTGAATCCAAGCTAAATCACCTTCTACTTTACGACCTTCCATGTCTTCCTTTCTCCATTTGATTTGATTTTATAATACCAGTGACTTGGCAACGGAGGCAAAGTTTGAAGTCAA
Source organism: Popillia japonica (assembly GCA_004785975.1). Taxonomy (NCBI): domain Eukaryota; kingdom Metazoa; phylum Arthropoda; class Insecta; order Coleoptera; family Scarabaeidae; genus Popillia; species Popillia japonica. The sequence goes on from SMLS01060872.1 coordinate 3,257, forward strand.
GAAAATCCATTATTTCCTGTCCATTTGTTAGAACAATTCTGACTTGATTTTTTTTCATGCGGTTAGCTTGCTCTTCTAGACAATGGAAAACAAACTTCATATCTTTGCCGCTTGATGGCTTTAGTAGATTAGTCCAGATAATCAATAAAATGGAAGATGGTTCAGACTGTCCATTTACTAGAACGATACTGATTTGAGCTTTTCTAGATAGTGGAAAACTTCATATCTCTGCCTCTTGATGGCCTCAGTGGACTTGTCCAGGTCAGTGAGGAGAGAATCACAATCATCTACGAGCTTTTCACCACTTGATAAATTTTGGTTTGTGTTAATTGTTGTTGCTCCTGAATTTGATGAATAACGCCCTAAGAATCGTCTTCTGGTTCTAAATTTCCCAATACCTCAGTAGGTAGTTTTGAAGTACATAAGCCATATCTCATCTTTTATCAATTATAAGAGAGGTATTACTTTCCCGAACCTATCATCCGACTTTTCTTTTGCGGAGACCATTTTGTCATCTACAACCTTCAGACTGGAACATAACTGAAAAAACGATTTCTTGCGATGTTATCTGACACGATAGCCGACGCCCTAGTGCTTTGAGCCCAAAACATTCGAAAACGTGATTCCAATAATCATTGTACATCCAACGGATTCAGTAGTTCTCAATGAATATTCGGTAGCGGCTATCTATTTCATAATAAATAATAATCAAACTAAAAAATATTTCCGCGGGTATCCTATATGATACTCTGGGTCTGAAGAGGTCAAATGTATGTACACAAATTTGATAGATCCAACAAATATAACATCTCGCACAAATTCAAATGTAACACAAACTCCCCCAAAAATATGAAAACGATTTAAATAAAATTGATTCACTCTTTTTAGGTACACAGTGCTTTTGTGGTAACGTTTCCCGCTTCCACTCACAAACACAAAAAGGTCAAAAAAATGGAAACGACAGTGTGACCTACGTCCATAAATTATCCCTAGCACGCAAGTCGAGCTATGCAAATTTGCATTTATGGTAGATAGCTAGTCGCGAAAAGTTTTAACATTTTCACCGGCGTTAAGTTGATTTCCTTTCAGCAGGTCATTACGACGAGATATCGCGAAAATGTCGTAGGTACCGCACAAAAAGTTTCGTAGCAGAATATTCGTCGTGAAATTAACCAAACACTAATTAGAATTAAAGGTTTAAGGTAATTTTAAAATAGCGGCTTATATGTACGACGACGACCTGAAATGTTTTCGGAATCGGCAAGAGATGGCGCACGAACTTCAAGTGGATTTATTTATCGGCAGGAGCCACCTCTTTTATGGCAACTGTTAGCATTTCAGACGTCTACTGGCAATAGTTATCGTTTAAGAGTGTGTTTTGTGCAACAAGTCAAGCAAAAATTCGTAAAAATTTCGTGCAGTGATTAAACACCTCTGGATGGCTGGGAAAACGGCCACGGAAATGCAAAATACTTCTCTTGGCGGTTCTACTCCAAAATTTTCGTTTATCAGCTTTTGAGTGAGCGAGTTCAAACGTGGGCCCACAAGCGCAAGTGACGAACCACTCAGTAGACGCCCAAAAATCGCTACCATCGAGGAAATGATCGACAATGTTCGTGATGCCAACGATTGTAGCTGATAGAGTTAGCAGAGACCACAGGCATGTCAGAAGAACGCTTTGGCCATATCCTACACATTTTATATACGCAAAAGCTTTCGGCACGTTTGCTCACACCTAGGCAACAACGCAACCGTTGTAGTAACCGTTTCGGATGAGCGTTTGGCCAGGATTTGATTCAATCCAAGGGATTTCTTTATGGGATCAAGGAACAGTCGAAACAGTGGATTTTTCCGGTCGAATCAACTCTGAAGGAAGCAAAGACTGTTCTATTTGCCGAAAAGGTTATGGCTACCATTGTTAGGGATTCCCAAGATGTGATTTTCGTCGAGTACCCAATTCGATGCAGTTTTGAAGGAGAAACGGCCTCGTTTGCAGCAGAAAACAATGTTTTTCCACCACGATAAGCATCGGCTTATTCATCCTGCATCGTCGTGTCCAAATTGAATGAGTTAATTGAACGAATTAATCTCTCATCCTCCATATTCACCGAAACTAACCTTCCTATTCCCAAACCTGAAAAAATGGCTGGCAGGAAAGAGGTTTGCCTCAAATGAGGAAGTCATCGCCACTACAGATGGCTATTTTACAAAACCTCGAAACATCCTACTTTTTCGACGACTTAAAGAGGCTGGAGCACCATTTCGATAGGATTCAGATCGCCCTCGTACATATGCTGCGGAAACGTGCACTTGTGATTTCGGCCACAGGGATTGTATCTGTTTCTATCTTTTTGCATGCATCCAGTTTAAACAATCGATACAGCTTATCCATTGGGCGCTACTTTTCGTTTAATAGCTTTGCTAGGATTCCAACGGTTATTCAGATTAGACCAACAAGTATATACATACATACATAGATTGTGGTTCTTTATGTAGGCATTTGCTTTCTTTTACAATTTTATTTTTCATCCTACAGTGTTGCAAACATTTCGCTAAGCACTCAACTAACTCAATTAATTTGGAATACATCACATCTTGCTTGTTCCTGAAGAAATTATATGAATATCTTTTCATAAAACCTCAGTAACAATCACAAATATATTTTTGTCAAGTTTATCTACAAGGAAAAAACTTTCTGCGAAAATAACGGCAATAAAAAGGATCTACTTTGATAAATGATCCAGAACCCAAACTGTCAACCGGTTGTGGAAAACCTTTTTGTATCTCCACCACTTGAGTTATGTAATTGTCATTCTCTTAAAAAAATAAATTTCATGCTGGAAAAAATAATATAAACATTCTCGCGGGGTTATCATCGTTTGCAACGAAGCTATATAACAGATTAGAGGGCGTACATTAAAAATGCTATCAGAGATCGCGAGGACGTATCTTTCTTCGTCGAGGAAACCAACGCGCTCCTCGTTCCTGCTTAATATCAGTTAACAAGGAGAAGGCTTGGCGTACACATTAATCATAGATATCGGAAGCAGCACTGCGGTGACTTGAAAAGATGGATAATTTAAACGAATTTGGACAGCCGCTTGTTTCTAAATTACTTTCGTGCTCGCGATTCATTCGTCAAAGAAGAGAAATGTGATTAATATATGTATATAAATTGTAGTAAATAATTTTCGTTAGGGCTAAATAATTTAGGAAGTTGTTTGCGTCCTTCAGTTTGCTACACTGAATGTACATATAGATTATAAAAATCACTGTAGGTATCGTTCGGAATGATTCGGAAAAAGAGTAGCGGGGGGACGTACGCGGTAGCGTTAGAATAGCATAGAAGGTAAACACATTTTACGTAAAACTGTCAATACAATGTTGCTATTTTATACATATAAACGTAAGTTGTTATAAATATTTTGAGTTATTTCTTACTGACATTAAATTTCATAATAAAGTACATAAGCAAATGATTTCGATAATCACGTGAAAAGAACTACATTTTTATCAGATTTTGTTAGAACATTTTCCTGTTTTGAAAAATTTAAACAACTAATGAAAATTGTTATTTCAGTGTAGTATTTAAAATAAAAATGAGAAGATATTTATTTTACTTTTTTGGCTGGCTACTAACGAGAAAGATGTGCTTGCTTTTCTGAGCATAGTTTCTCAAAACGGGGCTCAAGTTTGGAAATTGCCACTCTCATCTCTTTCTCTACATTTATTTGCGACCTGTAGGGGAAAGTGGGGCAAGTTGACGTCTTTAAGGAAAAACTAACATGACAGGTAAATAACATTTTATTTAGCAACAGAAAAAATACTACCAACAACTCTAATATATTCTCTATTATCTTACATGAATTTCGTTATAATAAAGCCGAAGGTTTCTTATTAAAAAAAAATTAAAATCCTAATTCTTACATTTCCGTTACTTTAACGTACAGTAGGGTAAGATGACGTTCGCAGTGGGGTAAGATGTTGTGTCACATATATGTATATCACAAACGAAACGGCCTCGTCCCTCATAGGAACTACAGGCTTCATGCCACCAGTAGCTGCGCTCATCACCGAGAATCCATGCCTCTATTGGTGGATCTTCAAACACTTCGCTGCATCCAGGACAGGTTATGTTATCGTTGCTTTTGGAGCCTGATTTCTGAACTTTAAGGGTTTCTTTGGTTCATTCGCCAATTGTAAGTTCACTTCACATAACTCATTGTTCCCTTTCTTTCCTGTTTCTTTCGTTCTTTGTTCCTTTTCCGTCTGTTCAAGCTGCTCCTTGACCGGTGTTGACGTTAAAATATTAAACTTTTGCTTCTTCCTTGTGTTTGAAGGAGGTCGGTAGTATTTGGGTAAAGCCCTTATCTGCCATGGAGATCTGAAACGCATGGTATCATTTCCAACGCATGATGGACCCGGAGTAGCATTTGTGGGACAGTCTCGGTCAGTTGTTATTTCTGTATTAGTTGGAGGAATTTGCAAATTGATTAAAGGCTCATCATCAGACGAATTCCAGTCAGCGTTTTCTGTTTCAGTTCTCCCTACTGAGAATGGACGCTCCGATACACAAGCCGGTGCATAGTCTAGATTTGAGAATATATCCGGAGTGTACGGCTCTATACCTGTTCGTTGGAATCCATTTATTGCTATTTCCAGTGTTGCTGCTTTCAAATAAGCTTCTCAAAATATGTATGTGTCCGATACTTCTATCAGTTATAACTTTTCCAGGATTGTTGACTGCCTGCCCGTAATAAGTTTTAAGGGGTCCGCAAAAGGCAACATCCAAAGGTTGCATGCGATGAGTTGTGTGTGGAGGTAGGCTTATCATAATGATTCTATTTTCTCTACAGAACTCTATGGATTGTAAAGATATGTGAGAGGTGTGATTATCCACGACGACTAATACGGGGTTTTCTTTAGATGGATGAGCATATCGGGCAAAATGATGAAGATATTGAGTAAAGCAGTCCTTTGTCATCCACCCTGATGGGTGGGCAACAGCGTAAGTATTCGGTGGACATTTAAAAAGTAACTCAAGTCTCAAGACTCTTGCAAATATTAAGAATGGTGGAATAAAGGTCCTTTGATTATTCATTGCGCAAACTACAGTCGTGTTCCTACCTCGTTCGGCGGAAGCAATTCTAGCTACTCTTCTTTCTCTGGTATATGACAGACCTTTCGGTACTTTGCAAGGTACAGTCGAAAGACCAGACTCATCTGCGTTATATATTTTATCAGGACTAAAGTTGTGTTTCAGCTTAACGCCCTTCAATAAATCAAAAAAAATTCTGTTGATTCTGGTGTTCGCAAGCTAATTCTATGAGTTTTCATAAATGCGTACCTACAGCCAATCCTTGCCAGCCATCTTGGTTTGTGTATTGAATCTATGTGGAATCTGATTAACCTTTAGCAAACTCGAAAGTTAATTTACGGCATTCGGCTAACGTTAAACTAAAAGCTCTGTGATTCAAATCGTTCATGTAATCTACAAGTTGGCGTTGCTGCTCTGCATTAAATGTAGCGTCCTCCATGCGTAGGTAGCTCTAAATTGGCTTTCCTTTTTCCAATATAGCTTCTGAGTGTGGCTTCTGGGATTGCAAAAATTACAGCTGCGTTATTGCATTTTCCATTTAGAGCCGTGGTTTTAATGAAAGCTTGTAAACCTCCATACTGTCCAGACATCGTTCGAGCACCATCCGTACACATCCCCACACAGTTCTCCCATTTAATGTTATTTTCGATCATGTATGAATCTAAGATCTTAAATTAATCAGTAGCGCTACCACTTTCACAATTTTTTTTTGCAAAATAACAAATCCTCACACACGTTTGTTTCGTGTATGTACCGAACGTAACATATCAATTGAGCGTCGTCATTACTATCGGTCGCCTCCTCCAGTTGAATGGCAAACAAACCAGATAGTTTTTCCACAATTTGCTCATTAATATCTTCTGCTTGCTCCTCTATAGCGCCACAAATTAAAACGTCGCTTTGTGGCATCTTCTTTTTTTTATGTTTAAGCGGATTTAAACAGCCATAATTTTCGAAGTTATTAATTACGCGACTAACAGTTTCAAAACAAATATCAATTGGGAATTCATGGTTAAAAAGATGATACGTGATGCTGTCTTATCACAAATTTCTTGTGTAAGGGATAATAAATCCAACAGAATGCAACTGACTTTCTATGCTATTCTAACGTTAGCGCGTACCTACGTCCCCCCGCTACTCTTTTTCCGAATCATTCTGACATACGATACAGTGACTTTAAGCGTGGTTAATAATCTGTATATCTGTTGCCATTTAGTTGTCTTAATTGGCTGTCATTTTGTGTGACAGCATCTGTCAAAACAATTTATGTACTTTTTTATCACTGTAGTCAATTCTTCAGTGTTGCCAACTGAAAATTTTGGATTACACACACTTCAATTGACTTCGTTCAGCGTGTATTACCAAAAATGGATGAATATTTTAAATTATTACATGTATTAGTCAATTTTTTTAAAGAAATGTATTAAATTGTTGTACAAATCAGTCTTTATTTGGCAAACCACATCTTGTGAGGGTTGGCATTGTTTACGTGGACTCTTTCCTTTACTTGGCTTCAAAGAACCAGCGTTATCTGAAAGGTTACTTTATGTAAGACGTCCAAAAAAATGCTCATTCAGTACTGCAGCAGTTATGTCATGGCTTACTTCAATACAGTCCACAAAAGTCCGTTAACATTCTAAGGTAGCAATCTGCATTGGCTTAATCGCAGTACCATTCTTATTAAATGATATCGAAGGCTTCCACAGCCCGAGTCTCTCAGTAGGTCACACATAACTCGACGTGAAAACCGCGCCAGAGGCGAAAACCCCTAAATAATGTGTCATCAACATACCTTATCCAAGTTTTCGGTTTTAATTCAATGTGTTTTAAAACTGTGAATTGAAAAGGCTGCATTAGCAAGATAGTTGGCTAACCCGTAAATGGGAGAATCTGTTGGTCGGGATGGAATGTTCTCTTTATGAATTTTTGAAAGACCATACAACCTGGACTCCCTAGATATTAAAAGCTTTTGTATCTCCGGTGGAAAATTAGAAGATTTAATCAATGAAGTGATTTGACGTTTAAACTTGGAGGTGGGGCCATGAAGAAAGAGAGTATAGAAGACCTATCATTTTCTCTACGTAGGGTAATTTATCCACGATAACAGTGGCGTTTTCCTTATCAGCATCTTCTGCATTCATACCATTGGTTGATCAACGGCCAATCTGACCGGGGAGGGGTTGAATTTGATTCACGCCACCGTTCATCAGATTTTGGCCAATGAATTGGGGATGAGAAAAATCTGCGCAAAAATGGTTCCAAAAAACCTTTCGCAAGACCAAAACGACATAATGAGGAAAAGGTGCTTTAACTTTTAGGATTCGATTGAAAATGATCTCCATTTTCTGGAATGTATCATTACTAGTGACAGGCCTTGGGTGTTTGAGTATGATCCAGAAACCAAGCACCAGAGCATGGAGTGCTATACTTTTACCTCTCCAATACCCAAATGAGCAAGTGAAAGATCAAACGCATGCTGATTTGTTTTTTTAGTTTGACGAGAGGTTCGTGAAAAACTTCGAAAGAGTATTATTCGTATGAGCCAAACATCAAAAATCACTGAGTGTTGCATCATTCAATTTGGGGCACTTGAAAACATTCAAACAACTGTAACCGGTCAGTTGAATGGTATTCCAGGATACGAGTTCCAGCACTGCTATGAAGAAGAACTGTCATCGTCGCTGTGTGGCTTTCCAAGAAAATTATTTTGAGGGACACAATATTAAATTGCAATTTTATTCGAGTAAAACAATTCAAAAAAAAAACAGTCTCTTTTCTAATTTAAACTTGATAAGTTTCATACATCTTTAATTACTCAATCATTCTCAACTTTCGGGTACAAATTCAGCACATTACCAACACACTAGCTGCTATTTTAGCATTTTAAACTCGATTCCCTTTTATACAGAAAATTCAACAACTCCAACAACAATAGACTTCCAACATCATCGCAAAGATAATCGAGAGGAATTGAATTTAAAAGGAAGGAATGCAAAAAAACTCTATTAAAGACGTGATTGATGGTGATAGAGTATATG